>SZWC01000182.1:325378-341763 GCA_023375785.1 Penium margaritaceum
CATGGCATGGCATGGCATGGCATGGCATGGCATGGCATGGCATGGCATGGCATGGCATGGCATGGCATGGCATGGCATGCACCGCTGCGTCGCTTTCCAGAGCGTGTTTCCCTCACCGTGTCCCAAGAGCAGCGAACCCCTCCAGGCCGTGCACCAGGAAAAACATTTCTGAGACATTTTGCAAAACGTTTTAGGGAGTAGGAAAAACATTTCGTAAACGTTTTGCAAAACGTTTAAGAAATGTTTTTTCCTCGTCACGTACCAAGAGCGGCGAACCGCACTAGGCCGTGCACCATGCCATCCATCTCGGCACTGCAAAAGCCCCGCGTCGCACGCTTTTCATATAATTATCTGAAATTCTGCACTCCACATACCCCATGCCCATCCCGCTTCAGGTCCTCCAGCCATGCGCAAACCACATCGTCGTCATGCAGCCCTTCATCCTGCAGCCCACCTGCATGCGCGACACCATGCTGCACACTTTTGCACGGTGTCTTTAGAGAGAGAGAGAGAGAGAGAGAGAGAGAGAGAGAGAGAGAGAGAGAGAGAGAGAGAGAGAGAGAGAGAGAGAGAGAGAGAGAGAGAGAGGGCATCACGGCCATGCACGACACGATATTGATTTCCGACACGTCACCCAATCATGCACGCCAATACACACCCCCACCTCACCCATCCTGCACATTTCACAGCCACAGCTCGTACCATCCTGCATTACAAAACAACCACACCTCACCCCAGCCCGCACTCCACACACCCACACCTTAACCCATCCTCCTCTCTACACGTCCACACACCTCACCCCATCCTGCACTCCACTACTCACCCACACACCTCACCCCATCCTGCACTTCACTTCACACCCACACCTCACCCCATCCTGCATTCCACTACACACCCACACCTCACCCCATCCTGCACTCCACTACACACCCAGACCTCACCCCATCCTGCACTGCAATACACACCCACACCTCACCCTATCCTGCACTCAACTACACACCCACACCTCACCCCATCCTGCACTGCACTACACACCCACACCTCACCCTATCCTGCACTCAACTACACAACCAAACCTCACCCCATCCTGCACTGCACTACACACCCACACCTCACCCTATCCTGCACTCAACTACACAACCACACCTCACCCCATCCTGCACTCCACTACCCACCCACACCTCACCCCATCCTGCACTCCACTCCACACCCACACCTCACCCCATCCTGCACTCCACTCCACACCCACACCTCACCCCATCCTGCACTCCACTACACACCCACACCTCACCCTATCCTGCACTCAACTACACACCCACACCTCACCCCATCCTGCACTGCACTACAAACCCACACCTCATCCCATCCTGCACTCAACTACACACCCACACCTCACCCCATCCTGCACTGCACTACACACCCACACCTCACCCCATCCTGCACTCCACTACACACCCACACCTCACCCTATCCTGCACTCAACTACACACCCACACCTCACCCCATCCTGCACTGCACTACACACCCACACCTCACCCCATCCTGCACTGCACTACACACCCACACCTCACCCTCTCTGCAGACCCGAACCCCTTCAGCTTCCGAGTGCAGCAGGAAGGGGTTTGCAAAGAGCACAGCGTTTGACACAAGGCCAGAGAAGGGATGTCTTCTTAAATGCACGAAAACAAACGTGTTTGAATCTTGGAAAAACCGCTGACTTGCTGTGTTCTCTTGAGCTGAGGAGCCAAAAACGGCAACCCACAGGTCCGGGAGTCGGCGTTGGTGGTCAGATGTCCCCCTTCTCCCACCCCTCACCAACCATGGCGTAGAGCGCCCGTTCCAACAAGAGGCCACTTGATCAGCAGATGCAGAGGACGTAATCACACGTCGAATCGCACTCAAAAGCGATGCCTGCTCCCACGATCTGCGCTCCTACAGCAGCCGTCGGGTCCCATCCCTCCAAACGAGCAACCTGTCTCTCCCGCCTGGCAGCTGCAGCGTGAATGCTGGCCATCTGCGTGAGCGCCTGATGGACACACTCCCTCCTTCCCGGGCGCGATGAAGTTCATCGTGATGCTCGTCGAGCGCACGCCATCTGACAGCTGGACCCAACCCCCGTGACACCCAGCCTCCCATCCACGCCCTCTTACAGCAGCTTGGTCCGATCCAACCCTAGGGTGGCCACTCCAGTCACTATGGCCGGTGAGAGGAAAACTGCAGCCCAGGTCCCCCACCTCAACAGCAAATGACAATCACCACCCTGCAGCGCTGCAGCTGTGGGTGACAATGGCCGTTGGAGCAGTCTGTGCGGCTGTGCACCGAAACATTTCATGAGTGAGCAAGCAAGTTCTTGGGAAGCCGTCCCCACACCCCCATCCCGCAGGTGAGGTCGCAACAGCCCGCTGGGCAGCAGCTCTTTTCGCTCCCGCCGAGGACATCTCCACTGAGACTGGCTATCCCCAAACAACACCAGAGCTGACATCAAGGTTATAGTTTGCAAAAGCCTGTCGCCGACAGAAAAGGCATGGCCGACCGGTTTGCAAGTCAAGATCCCGTATACACAAGGGAGACTTGCAATGACCGCCCACAGGGGAGGTGGCTTCAACAGACGACGGCCTCTTTCCACCGTCCGCCAACCGTCACACCTCCACAGGTGGGGCCGAATGGTGGTCGAGAGTTTGCAGGTGATCAGAAGGTGGCAGAAACTTGACGAATGCCTAAAACGGCTCAAAAGGGGTTTCTTCACATCTCTTCGATCGTCTCACGCTGCGTCCAACGTGAAAAGACAATTCCTTTTCATCGGCAGGCTGCCATTCAGAGGCAGCGTCTCCTTCACTTCATGGTCATGCTCGAAAACCATTAACAAACATGCACGCAGAAGGCTGACAAAAGATGCTGCACTCGCAGGCAAAACCTTCCAACCCGACAGTCTACCTCTGCTTGGTTCAAAGCCCTCCAGTGCTGCTGCTTTGACAAGAGAGGAGACCCAATGCATGACATTGGTTGAGTCAAGAGTTCTGACTAGGTCCCCAGACCGTGTCTGAGGCGCTCACACCACATCCCTCTGTGCCATGCTTGCGGCTGGAAACGGCTGGCAACCGTGAGCATGGCGCAGGTAGCTGCCGTTTGAACTGGAACTCACACATGCATCGTTCTCACGAGTCCACGTCAGCAGACTCCTTCACCCCTTCGCCCTCACTCCCTTGGTCCTTCCGCACTCGACCATGACAACTAGATCCACGTCCAGAATCACTCGAAACCCCATCTCACCCACCCGCTCATCTAATCACCCTCGCACCCTGTCACCAACCCACCCTCTTCCTGCCGCTCTGCACCGCTCTCCTCTCAAGCGTGGACGTGCAAGGTCGTAGCATTGAATGTTCGTCGCGTCCATTTGCAGTCAAGACCCACCCTTGCTCAGATTCGAAACTTAGCCTCGCTCAACCACTCACCCTCTTCCTGCCGCTCTGCACCGCCTCCCTCTCCAGCATGGACGCAGCGTACGACCACTCGTCGTACGTCAGGGCGTTGCGCATCAGGTTGGTCCAAAACTGCCGCCTGTACGCCAACTCGGCTTTGGACCGCTGCTGCCGGTACCGCCGGAGGAGGAAGGCGGCCAGCAGGACCGAGCCGAGGAGGAAGTGCGGGCTCCTTGGGTCGAGCCACACCCTGAGGCGGGAGAGCACCAGCAGCGCCACCTTGTGGACGCTGGCCAGCCTGTACAGCGCCCGCAGACGCAGGGCGTGGATGAGGTGGCGGAATTTTGTACAAAAAAGGACCTTGATGGCGATGGCCCGGCCGGTGACCGTGGTGGGACCCACTTTGAAGAGGGCGATGTCCTCGAGGGCCGCATCGTCTCCAACCAAGGGGGTGTCCATGGAGCGTGAGAGGTGAACCCCAAGCANTTGCACAGCTGCGGCCCTCCGTATGTGCACATGCTCGCCAGCGTCTGTTATGGCGCCTGTTGTAGCCGTTTCTTTGATCGAGGTGGTGGAGGAGTTGGAGATCTGGCGAGAGCAGGCTGCTGTCGGGGACGGAGAGAGCCACTGGTTGCCGCCGCGAGCGAGGCGGCAGTGGGATACCTCCTGTACGGCGGCAGCTGCAGCAGCAGCGTCAAGCGCGGAGGCCGTCGCCGTTAGGTGGAAAGCGCGCGTCGCGACGGCCTGGCCAGAATGGTCGCTGAGATGGTGTGTGCACCATGGACATTCAAACCGCGCGACCGTATGCCATCTCAACGCACCGACGGATGTGGATGGACCGGCCATGGTTGGTTACTGCCGACTAGTGTGCGGGGTCATGGCGGTATGAGGAGCGAGGGAATAGGCTCCGGTCCCTCGGAAATCATGACGTCAAACTGCCGCATGGCCGCTTTGGTGGTTGATGGTGCATCGGCTCCACATTGGCGGGAAAGGCGCGAAGGCGCCTCCGCCGCCGCCTCCCGAAATCGGATAGTGCTTTGTCATCCGCCGCCCCATCTGTCGCGGCCGAAATCTTTTTTTACGACGACCTCTACCTTTGTCCCCTTGCCAGGTCATTCTGGGACCACCACTTTTTTTTCACTCCTCTCCTCGGGAGCGAGGCCCAGCAGAACCCAGCGAGAGGGCCAAAACGTGGGACAAATGAGTCAGCCTTGGCTAGTGTCCACATCAGCGAACGACGTGCTTCTAGGCCGTACGGAGGACAAGTGCTACGGTCGCCACGCATGCGGGCTGTGGACTCCGAACTTCTCGAGGTGCCAGATGAGCATCTCGCAATTCCACCTCCGCCACTCGCCACGCAGGCAGATAGCGCCAAACCAGTGACGTGTAGGTTTACCACACTCCACCCACAATTCGCGGATCTTTTGCTTCCGTTTTATCAAAATAAATGTACCTCTAGAAAACTCCTTTCATCTTTCCATGGGGCTGGACCATGACCAATTTTTGAGGGTTGGAACATCTTAATTTCGGTATTCTATTTCCAGCCTGAGGAAAGTGTTTCATTTCTTCAGCATTGATTCTACCGGTCTGGTGGGAAACCCGCATGATTGCATCGGCGGCCTCCGCATCTGGTGTGCCCCTGCCTGATGGGTTGCCCCTATCGACCATCCGTCATGCAGTCAAAATTGTAGCCTGGCCGGTCATACCCATGACTGCTTCCGTTCCGATACCAATCGAGTCGTCATCATGCCCAGCCAACATCCCCGTGGCTCGGTCACCGATCTCCCTGCCTGCCAGCTCCACCAGTGAGCCGCCGGCCGTCCGCGTCAGCCTGGTCCCTCCGTTTGTCATCCTCACTTCGTCACTTCCTAGCTCGTTGCGCTTTTCTCTAATGCAGTGCCAAAACCCCTCGCCTGTGCAATTGTCCAAGCTTCGCCAAGTCCTCTCATTGCCATTCACCAGTTCCGAGCATCTTCGAAGCGCAAGTGTACATCACGCCCCTTACTCAAAACGCAAATCACGAATCCCTCCCGCCTGTCCTCGCACCGGTCTCAGATCTGAAAACAGACGGACATCAGCAGCGCCAGCATAACGGTCACCACTCGCTTGCCAGCGTTCCCCTGGGACATCCTGGAACAATCGCATTGCCTTCCACTTCCATTTTTGGTAGGGTTCAAGGTTTTTTAACGTCCTTTGGTGGACTCCGAAGGGAGCTTATGATGCTTCGCGGCTGATGGCACAGCACGGGCAGGTTAACTCAGAAGCGGCTGGAAGAGCAGACTCAGCCTACACAGTGAAGTTGGAGTTTGGAGGAGAGGAGCTTCCGACACAAGGTCNCATCAGTTCCAGGAGCAGCAGCAACAGCAGCAGCAGCACAGCCTGGCATCTGACGATGATCCCGGGGTAGTAGACGAGAAGAAGCAGAAGCGCATGCTGAGCAATCGGGAATCAGCGCGACGGTCGAGGTTGCGAAAGCAGCAGCACTTGGACGAAATGAAACAACAGGCAAGTTGAGGCGGGAGGCTTGATGAGCGGGCCAAGGTTTCGGCTGGTCTGTCTCTGTTCTTCTTGTGAGCCGTTTGTTGGATGTGATTTCACAGCAACCTTGGACTTCAAGTGGCCCCTCTTTAGCTCACCTCAAGCTCCCGCTAGCTTGCTCCCACGCACCTCGTTGCAATTGGGTTCAAGTGAACTCGTTTTCACCTCATCTCTCATGGGCTTGTACAGCCGTCTGACCATGGCCCCTGTCTGACCATGCTGCTGTCTTCTCAAACTGTACAGGTGGCACAGTTGAGGTCAGAAAACGCAGAGATGCTAACCAAATTCAACATTGCATCACGCCATTACTCGCAACTCACGGAGGAGAATCGGGTGCTGCGGTCACACGCGATGGAGCTCTCTCGGCGGTTACAGCGGCTGCACCATGCGGCAGCTGCGCAGGGCCACCCTATGATGGGCCATGACCTGGGCCTGGGCATCGGAGGCGGGGCCGGGGCTGCCTCTGCTGCAGCGGCAGCGGCAGCAGGCTACTTCGGCGGTGGAGCAGCAGGCATGCCTCCTCCGCCACACCCATCGCAGTCGATGGGCGGTGCAGCAAGCCTGTTGGACCTGTCAGGGGCTGCACACCATCCACATGGACTGCCACTGTCTTTAGCCGGCGGGAGTGCAGCCGCTGCTGCAGCAGCAGCCGCAGCGGCCATGGGGGCTTCAGGAGCAGGTCTTCATCCACATTTTGGTGGTGGCATGTTGCCACCACACTTGCCATCTGCGGCTGCAGCAGCTGCTGCTGCTGCTGCCGCTGCGGCAGGGGCTGGGCCAAGTTCGGCGTTTCACTATCCCTTTTCAATGTCCATGGCTTCAGAAATGTCACGGTGACCCAAGTGGGGCAGACGGGAGTCTGCTCCTGACTTCAACACTTCTCAACTCCCGCTCATTCACAGGCAGGTCCGTTTCATTCCTCTTCCTCGTCCGCCTGCGAAGACGTGTAGTACCCGCATTCTTTTTCGCAGATGTGTCAGCTGTCTGACGGATTTTTTGCGGTGTACCCCAGTTGAGGCTGACTCAGTGGAGCAGAGGGGCATTTGTAGTGTAGGTGATTCGTCTGGCAAAAGTCATGGTCGAGGAGGCTAGCTCTTTGGTTCCGTCAACACACCGGGTGCATCACTGTCACTAGGATCTGCCAGGCAACGGAAAATTGTTGTGCGACTCTCAATTTCCAACGAACAGTGCCTGTTTTCCAGTGACAGATTACATCCTAAAGGTTGCTCAAGCCTGTGACCTAATCTGAAGCCGTTGAGGATTAGTGAGAAAAGGCTGTGCACCAGTGGCTGTGTGCCATCCAGATCCGAGATCTGGATGGCACACAGCCACGTGGCTTTTCTGTCAGCAGGAAAGGGATCTCACTCTCCCACAAGTTTATGTCCCATTGTAAGCATAGGAAGGGTATTCTCAGTCTGAAAGTTTGCAACTGGAAGGCTCTCAATCTCAAAGTATGTTTCACACTAAGTCACTCACATCTTGTAATTTTAGTCGAGCGACAATACTTCCTAAATAACACATGTCAGTCATTTTCATGATCGAAGCGAAGTTATGTGTGCAACCAGACAAATTGGATTTGTCGGGCTTGGGCTAAGAGAAAACTGGAAGAGAAACTCATCGGAGGAAATGACAGTCATGAAGAAATTATCTCCATGCGATGAACTTTCTAGCCACACAATTAATTGTGTTGTAATGAACATGATTGCCGATTGGTGTGGGTGTTGTGAGTGTAAACATGCAAGTGACCTCTTGACTACACCCGCATGCACTATTCTGCAAGAAATTTACTCAGAGACATTGAGTCCTAGATGTTGCATCCGTGTACTCATCTCGGGGACAAGAACTCCATCGTCACATGCCACACATGAGTGTTGTTGATGGTGGTCCAAGAATATGGGCAGATTGCAAGTTCTTAGTCCGTAGCATGAGTAGCCCAGCTACTATAGCCGCAACCGGACTTCAAACCCAGTAAATCCGACTTGAACTCGTGGGTGACGGAAAGACCCCATGCGACTGATCCTCGCGTGGGTGGTCGCGTCAACCATAAGACCCCCAGCCTCACTCTCAACCCATTCCTACTTGGCCCCGTTCTTCGTAAGGGAGACCGCTTGTTATCCTTCGTGTCTCGTCGCTCCTACTTATGTGTGTTGGTTTTTTCGCATCTCTCATGATGCTCTGTTGTGTCCTCCCAGCTTGTGTACATCCGCGTGGAGATGACTGACGACGAGACTCGACGCTCCTGGAGTGTCGTCCGGTGGAGCCGAAGCACGCTGAGGCCTACACGTAGTTCGTTGGAGCCTCCTCCCTTGGGCGACGTGCTCAGCTCCATCGGTAGGCCTCCTCGGCGGTCGGACCGCCGGCGGTCACTGCCACTGCAGATGCTGTCTGCATGCGTCTAGCGCTGGATCTGAATGTACCATTGCGTCTGCAGCGTCATGCTCTGCTTAGGGTCCATGTCTCATGTTAGCGTGGCACTGTTGTCACCAGGGACTGTTGTAGGCACTACCTGGGTTTGGGCAGCCATGACTCCTTGTTGCTATTTTCTAGCTAATTCTAACCGCACGACTGCGTTCGCAGCGTCGGTATTATGGTATGTTCCAGTTTTCAGGCAAAACGGACAACGCCCGGGTTTTTGGTTGTCGGCCATCTGGCAAGGCTCACCGAGAAAACCCTGCCTGCCAGAAAATAGGTCTAATTTCTGATTGGCTTGTTAACTAAGTAACAAGCTCTACAGAGGTGGGAGAACTAGAACTTGGAGTGGTCTCCCATTATTGCTCGTTTTTTATTCTTAATCAGTCACTTTCAGTTTTCAGTTGCTTTCTGGCGCTTACACTGGCGCGTAAATCTCTGAGTAACAACCCCAAAGCACTCAGACTTAGACTCTAGAGCGACACAATGAGGGGGCAGCAGACTAAGCAACGAGCGTGGAAGCCCGCACGCTACATCGACAACGCTACTGCCTCAACCTACACTTTAGGACAGTTTCTAGCTATGTGCTCTTCCTCCTCCGCCGTGGTGTGCCCCCTCACTCAACGCTCTTCACTATCTACTGGTATCAAAGCAACGTGAGGGTAATCGTCACCGGCGGAAGGAAGAGAAGACACTTTCACCTGTCCACCGATCACGACCATGGTGATGGCACAACCACATTCTTCGCCGCAACAGCTGTTGTTGCCATGTTGCCGCAACAATAGACATCAGGCTCCACCTATATACACTGTCCCCTACAACTCTCTTCTGTGATAGCAGGAGCCAATCCTCGCTACCAACTTCGTCCTCTTGGCTCTTCTTTGCTCCGTTCACTGTAAAGCGGCCGGTTCAAAATCCGCTGCTGCGCACTATCGTAGTTTCATCGCTAAGCAGTGACACTAGTAAGCAGTAGCACACGATACTGAGTAGCAGCAAGAAGCAACTAGTTGTATGGTCCGTGCCTCTCTTGAATCCAATCACTATGGCGTAGCGAACTTCTCTTCCCCCAATGCCCCACGCGTTACATCCTAGCAAGGCACAGTACCAACTAGCGGCCACAGCATCCAAGCTATCTATAGCCATTGTGGCCGTAGAAACAATAAACCAAGCGGCATGCAACGGCAACAGCAATCAATGGGACAGCAGTCACGACAACACCCAAGCAGCGCACAGTGGCGAACAGCGTGGTGCAGCGTACTTCTGATCCATCGTTGCCCCGAGTGCTGAATTCTAACAAGGCATAGCAGCAATAAGCAGCCATAGCATCCAAGCAGCGCACAGCGGCAGCTGCAACCACCGAGGCTGCATTTACTATAAACGTTCAAGCAATGCACGGTAACAGCTGCAACCGCAGAGGCCTGGCTTGCAACAGGCTCACTTCTCGCCGCTACTACAGCAGCACTACCTCGCTACTCCTCCTCTCACTTGCTAGAACAGCAACCTAACAGCAAACGGGTGCAGTCGCCAAGGCCAAAAGCAACCATCGTCTGTCCTTTCTTGCCATCAGCTTAGCCGGTGTTGCTCTACAGCAACGCAGTGGCTTCGGCCGCTGCCTGGCCTTACGTCATCCTGGCTTCTCCACCGTTGAGGGATCGTATTGACAACGTGATTTCAAGCTACAATGAGGAGTAGGAGTGAGACCAGTGGCTCCATCGCCGCCACTCCGATCTAGGCTACATGCCGAACAATAAGGCTCGGCGTTCAAGATTAATCGCATCTTGAAAATTTGGAAATCTTGAGATTTCAAATTAGTCTCGGATTTGAGACAAGATCGAGATTGTCTCCAAAAACTTCGAGACAATATCATGATTTGAGGCAACACAAAACTTTTGAGATGAGATTTATCACNGCTACAATGAGGAGTAGGAGTGAGACCAGTGGCTCCATCGCCGCCACTCCGATCTAGGCTACATGCCGAACAATAAGGCTCGGCGTTCAAGATTAATCGCATCTTGAAAATTTGGAAATCTTGAGATTTCAAATTAGTCTCGGATTTGAGACAAGATCGAGATTGTCTCCAAAAACTTCGAGACAATATCATGATTTGAGGCAACACAAAACTTTTGAGATGAGATTTATCACATCTTGCCTCATCTTGAACTCGCGCAAATGGAAATGTGACCTAGCGAGGTATCCTGCCACATATGAAACCCAGGGTTTCACATGTGGCAAGAGTATCTTGATGTCTGAAGCCCACCATGTAATCCACTCAATCACCAAACGTCTTCCAATATCGTCGCGTCAAGTTTCGCAACGTGACGACTCGAGCCATTGAGATACCTACAGTTGTCCACTATCATCATGTCGACCTCAGGTCGCACAGGTTCGGTGCTTTGCGATGAACCTATGTACATGGAACGTTCAGCACAAGGAGATGAACAATCTTGCATTTGAACTTTTCGTATCGCATCATTTCCTTCAATGATCTCCCCTGAACTTGATATCCACAGTTCCCACGTACATGTATGCATGTCGGACATCATTTTTAGCTTTGAGATATTGATGTGTTTCTCAAAGAATTCGAGATTGCAAAAATCTTGTCATGTGAGATCAAGATGAGAATGAGGTTTCAGCATATAGCTTACTTTAAGATAGAGACTTTCTCAATCTCTAACGTCGAGATTGAGAATCCCATTTTTAGTCTCAAAATGGTTAAGATCCTCGCTCAATCTTGAACACCATGCCTTACCGGACGAGGAGTTTGAGCCTGCCTAGTACTACGCATCTGAGGCAGAGGCTGACAGCGCATGCAAAATGGCATCGGATGACTCCCCATTGCGCCAGGATGCACCGACTCTCATGTAAACTCCGTCTGAGCAACGTCCACATCAAACTTCGATAAACCTTCTTGTCTCCCTTATGAACCATAGGCAATGTCAGCGTGTCCACGCCTGCGTCATAGATGCAACTACACCACATTCGTCTCTTCTAAGCAATACACCTACATCACAGCATGTAGATAGCACAGCACCGGCAAAGTCGACCGCTCTTATTGAACCTACATCACCCTAGCTTCTTCTACAACTTCTTCTCCATTGTCGCCAATGGTAGACTTTGCATCTTTGCTCACAGTTGTGGTTGAATCTTGTGCTGCTTTGGCATATATGTTTGTAGCCAAAACCTTTGCTTCACGTGCATCAGCGAACACCGTAGCAAGGCGGGTAATGGAGGTGTACTTGACCACCGCTGTGTCACTAGGGCTAGTCACAACTGCCACCGCGGTGGAATGTGCCGTTGTCTCCATCCGTACAACCACAATTGGTGCATTATCCTCTCTTTCCTGCACCTTGGCCACGATGTAACGTCTTCTCCAATTGGTGCCTACAGCAATAGTCATCTCCTTCATCTTTGTTGTACCCGTCTGTAGGCCATTTTGACCCATTTCTCCTTTTCTTCTCTCGTGCCTATTCAAATCTTCCTTTTGGTCTCATCAGCTTGGGCTGGGTTGTCGTAAAGCCAGGAAATCATACTCATACGCCCATCCCTATTGCTCACGTCCACTGGGCCAAGGGAAACTCTGCCAAAACTTTCTCTGTAGAGTGGGCCGCTCGTCGTCACGCCTGTTGATGATGAGAAATTTGCAGCATTCCAAGCAGAGCTACAGCATGCACGCCATGACAAGCAAGCGGCACTTGTGCTCAACGCGCTGTTGAAGAGCTTCTACAACGCAAGCAACGGGATCACGTGACCTTTGCTGATAAAATTCCTGATCTATGCATGTCACTTATATAGCTTATCATGCCTAACACTTCTGTCTCCGCCAGATTCCCTGCTGATTTTACCTCTGTGTCCACATCCACTTCCATCTCTATTGGTCCTGAACCATTGTCAACAGATCACATTGTCGTAACAGCAGCAGATGGCATAGTCACAGCCAATGCGCTGGCTCAACCGCAGCCTAGTCAACATGAATTTGACATGCCCCCTCTTCACATTTCCTCCTCCCTCTCCTCTTCCTCCTGGGAGGTTCACTTCATTACGTGGGCCAAGGGTGAATGGATCACAGAGTTATACAAGGAAGTTGTCCCACCGTTTGTCCTAATCCCCTCTAAGGCTGTCCATGTTATGCGTGCACTCATCACAAGCAGCCCGAAAATCTCACTAAAGAGATTGGGACCTACAACTTAGGTCATGTATTTCCCATCCCTTCTCAACCTATCAGTGTCTACGCCTTCATATCGTGCAGTAAAACTGTCAATGAGCATGCTTCTCATAGGGTGCTTACCGTGTAGTTCAATCAGCTTGCGATGCCAGCTAACGAGATTGCTGATGCCTTTTGGGCATTTACCCTCGTACTTCTGTCTGACCTTGATCTAACGGCTTGAATACAGCTTCCAATTGTCCTTTCCATTGTCAACGGCCTCATTCCTGAGTTTTTAGACATATTCCATGAGATCAAGGTGACCAAACTCGAGCGCCTTGCTTCTTTGCAAATTCCCGACAAGTATGTCCCTAGAATTGGCGGCTTGTGGGAATTCACCGCCCAACAACTCACTGACTGGAGGAGTATCCTAGAAAACAAACAGATTCATCATGAAGCTTTTGCAGCAGTCGTCACTGCCTCACCCACCTCTACATCCTCCCCCTCTGTGGTGTTTGTCTCCTCCTCATCCTTGTCCACCACCTCTTTAGCGACTCATGGTTTGGGAGGGACATGGGAGGGATAGTGGTAAATGTGGTCAGGGAAAAGGGAAGGGTCCGTTCCCACGGTCGTCTTGATCACGGCCTCGGTCAATGACTTGTTGGAACTGCGGTGCAGCTGGAAATTCTGCACATAAGTGATCATCCCCGACCAATGACGCTCACTTAGCCTCTGCCTTGTGCTCCTTTGGGCTCGTGCCGCTCCTAGCGGCAAGGAGGTATCGTCCCCACCGACATCCTCCTCTCCGCAATCCTCCTCCAGTGGCTCGGTGGTCTCCACAACTGTAGCAAAATAACTCCAGTGCAACTACACTCAGCCCCACTCACTTTCCATTAGATAGCCTCCTTCCTATAGGGGCCTTGCTTACCTTGACCCACCTTCCGGGTCCTACCCCTTTGTATGCCCCCTTTGTATTTTCTACCACCAACCGTAGACAAGGAACGAGACGCGGTCATTCTCATCTTGATTGTACATTGCAGTACTTCTCAATCTCGTCTTATGGAGATTTGAGACAATCTCAACCTTGTCTGGAACTCCGAGATTTATTCAATAATTTTATATCTGCTCAATGTTAAAGGCCATGTGTTATGCCAGATTAACAATGTCATGCTTTTCTGGCAACAAAAAAAGGGCCTGAGGATAAACATTCCTCGGATGAGAAAATTCCTCTTCAGTTCCCATCACTCTATTCATGAAGGCAGGCGTACATTCCCACCCCTTCCCGCTCCCCGAAAGATCATTCAGGCACCAGTGAATTGACCATGGAAAAGGTAAGACCACTGTCACCGGCAAGGTTGTTGCTTGTCTAGCATGCAAACTGCTCAAATTGAGAGTGTGGTATAGATGGACATGATTGACTAGGTGTGACTGAGCAAGTAAGGAAAACGAGATTGCTCCGGTGACATGCACGCCATGGATTGGAACGTGAGAACTTAGCAAAGATATGCTTGAGCAACAAACAATAAGTAGTGAGCGAGCGAGGAGGTGTAGTTGACGAGGCCACCCATGTGAGCTGGCCTTGCATGAGGCCTCGACAACACCCACAGGATTGAGCCTGACGATCCGGGTTTGTAATGCGATGGCACCTACTCGTGCTGTCGGCTAGATAGTCAAGATAGTCAAGATGGCACGATCCCTAGGGAACAAAACCCTATCTAACTACCTCAAACGACCTCACCAACATGCAAATCAAAAGGTGACACATCTTCCACGAATGTATGTAGCACGCATGTTTTAGTCAGCTAGAAACTATCCTAGAGCGGTTTGTTGGGGCTGCAACATGGTTGGAGTAGGCATGGCCCCACGCTCGCTGCTTTGCACTGTTGTCCCCTTTGTTGTGATTTATGACATTCCCGTCGAGCTGTCCAGTTTACTGTGACCACTCGGTCGTGTCCATGGCCGTGCAGATCCCTGATGCGGACCTAGGAGGCACCGGCGCGTTGGCAGGTGGTGGACCACCCACTCGGAGCTGACCGACGACTGCCCCAACGTCCTGGATGTTGTCTCGGACCTTCTGTAGTTTTTTCGCAGCCTGTAGGATTCTATCAATGGACCGGCCGTGGGCCCGATTTGCATGTTTTGCATTGTGTGCCCACCATTTGATGCCGGATGCATGCATGTGACAAGTCATAGCATCCGGCTTGAGATCCTGTACGTTTAGGTTCAGACGGAGTAGCGTTCTGATTTGTCTGCGCAGAGTTACGGCCAAAACAGTGTTTTTCGGCCGGTTTTCGGAAAGACCTTGCACTGCCGCGTGCGACACCCGCCGTGCGCCGCGGCAGGTACTTATGTTGTGGACCTGTCATTTGTTAACTCTCTCTGCAAATGCTATCGAAGCATTATGACACTCTGTCTTGTGTCTCCTAGCCAGACCCTTGACGTCGTGTGTACGAACCTGTGATTGTTGTCACCATCTGACCGGGCACTGACGTCCAGTCAGCGGCTGTGTCGGTAGGAAGCTTCTACGCAACTTCTCACCCTTTAGCTGTTCTGAGACTTGTGAGAGGAAGACTGAGCGTTGAGGAGTTAGCGCCAGAAAGGCAGACAGAATTGAGAGTGAATGGATTAACTGAGAATGAGAGCAACAGAGAGACCCCTCACATAACTAGGCCTAGCTCAACTCAATAGAGCTTGTTACTCAGGTTACCAACCAATCCGGGAATTCTCTATTTTTCTGGCAGGCTAAGCTTTCTCGGTAAGCCCTGCCACACAGCCGACAACCCAAAACCCGGGCGTCGTCCGTTTTTCCTGAGAACTGGACCATACCTAAATACCCAAGCTGCGAACGCAGTCGTGCAGTGAGAATCATCTAAAAAATAGCAGCAAGGGGTTCTGACTGCCCAAACCCAGGCACCGTCTAGGCTACAATGACCCCCGCTACAATGGAGCCCGAATAATCTGAAACTCGGAGCCTAAGTAGAACACAATGCTGAAAGTGCAACCATGCAGTCACATCTGGCACAAGACGTGCGCAGGCAGTGACCGCGAGCGGCGTGACTGCTGAGGAGGCCCACCGATGGAGCTGAGCACGTCATGTGTCTGAGGGAAGAGGCTCTTGCAAAATGCATGCAAGCCTCGGCGTGTGTCGGCTCCACCGGATGACGCTCTAGAAACGTCCCGTCTCACCGTCAGTCATCTGCACGCCGATGTACACAAGCCGGGAGGACACAACAGAGCACAATGAGAGGTGTGTGAAAACCAACAAAGTCTTGTGCCTAGCTCGACGCAAGAATGCTTATCTCAATGCGAAGCCAGCGTACACAAAGCCCATCATTAATGAACATCATCTAGTTCAACCTCCCCAATCTCTCGACGGCCACAACAAGAAATTTGGTGTGGCTTGTGTCGTTGGGGTTCTTGCACCCTGGGATGTGCTCATCGATGCGACATCTCGAGCTCTATGCGTGTCGCAACAATGCACGATGGTGTGCGAGTGAAGTCAAGAGATCACTTGCATGATTTCACACCCCACACCAACACTTAGCCAACATGATTGCAACTGAAACAAGGTCTGGGAGATTGTGCCACCACATCATCACTATGTTATTGTGATCCTTATGAGGCTCTCTTATGTGGCCATGATATTGTGTGGTTTTGTGTTGCTTGTACAGAGTACACATGGCTCAACAGAGGGAAAAGGGACGAGGGGCGTGGAGTGAGGGTTGAGGGGTTGAGCGGCAAGGGGCTAGGGGCGAGGGACGAGGGACGAGGGGCAAGGGGTGAGGAGCAAAGAGAGAGGGGCAATGGTCGAGGAAGGGAGGATGAGGAGGGGGATGGGACAGGGGTGGATGGGCACTAGGTGGGTGATGGGAGGGGGG
>SZWC01000182.1:361851-372816 GCA_023375785.1 Penium margaritaceum
GGGGGGGGGGGGGGGGGGGGGGGGGGTGTTGTTCCCAAGCATGGAGGCCGCGACAACGACCTGCTAAGATATTGCTCCGCCCGCTTCTACAGGTTAAGGGGGCGGGTTTCTTGAAGTTTTTCGTGGGAGTAGTGGGATTTGAGGAGCCAATTTGGGTCGGATAAGACACGACATGTCGCTAATTGGCACTAGGATGTGAGACCGATGGGGATATCGTTGTCATCAACAAAGACTGAGGGCATGATACTTATCTCAATCCGTGTAGGGAGGAGCCCACGGATGCAAGTGCGGATGAAGGGGATTAATGGCCTACTGGGCACGAGGTCATGTGTTCAAGGACGAGGGGAAAATGAATGACCGTGGGATTTGCGAACCAACCATGCCTTAGATGTTGGGGTAGCATGTGGGAGCATCGTGGGGTGGACGCACCAGCATGTTAAGCCTGATGCCGATATGCATGAACGACGCAATGAATCTCGAGACATGGCCTTGACAAGGCGCCAAACATACGAGTTCCCTTCGGGTGACGAAAGCCTTGAGGAGCCATTGTTCCACGGGGGAGGATCTGAAAGAGGGGAGCCTGTTTTGTAGTGGGAGCACATGCAGGCTGGATTCTCTTGGACCAGGTCTTCGTATGGCAAACGGGTGTGGGGTGTTGGAATTAGAAGCCACCAACTACCGTACTGCTATCTAATTCCGTTCCTTTTTTTTAACGAATTCATGAATTTGGCTACATGCCGGCACTGTGTCGTGCTATTTCAATTACACCCTAATAATTGGTTCATAGCAGTCCGTCACTTGTGGAGGAGGGATCATAAAGGGCATGGTTTTTTTGCTCTTTTTTTTCATGTTTTGAGGAAACATAAAAAAACTTCCGGATCTCCAAATATGAACATTGGCTTGTATGCGTGGCAAATGTACGAAACCAAGGACATAACATGTCCCATTTCGTTCGTTATTTACCACGGAAACAAAATGGAACAAGGTGTGATCCTAAGTTACACCTTGGAAATTGTTTTTTGACAGTGAAATGAAATATCGGCACGGTATTTGAAGTCAAAGATCCGTTGTCGGAGAATGGACATAAGTTATAATCATGGGATGGGAGGGTTCAGGAGGAATCAATCCATTTTCCAAAGGTTCGTGCAATGAGTGCAGTACCATTTTATTGTGGCTAATCCCGGGAGAGGAATGCATGTCCCAAGTTGCTACCTGGCTTGCTATAGAAAGCGACAGCCATATTATCCATAAAACATGTGGAGGCCCGCCGAGTTAGGGTCATTAACCATGCTGTAGAGAATAATGCTGAGGATGAGGAGACCAAGGTTTTGGGATAGGAAGGGGTTCATGAGCATATTTTGTATGCTAGTTGACCCATTTCCATCCACACCACGTTGAGCGAGTAATGTGTGGTTTTTGGGTCGAGGCACGCGTTGATCCTAATCACCTTCATTTGAATCAAAGGTGAAATGTGACCGTGGTGACAGTGGCTCGGAGCAGCTCAGTGACTATGTTCCAAGTTTTAGGGGGGTCAATTGGTACCAGCCTGTCTTCTTTCAAGTTTGGTTTAGCCTGCCGAGGCGATGGAGCTGTCATAGCACCAAACAGGTAAGAGGAACGAGCGTGAACCTCAACAACACAACTATGTTGTATGGGGTACAAATTGAGTACTTACGATGGAATGTTGCCGACAAGATGAAAGACATATTATGATTAGAAGTGAAAAGCGAACACCATGTAAACCGGGTAGTTATTACGACGAATGGTTGCATACAAAAACCACATGTGTTACCCAAGCTACTCCAATGCACCTTGACCATGCTATAAGGCAGATAAGGAGTGGTTCAACAGAGACGCTGAAGATTTGTCAAGCGACAGTAGAGACTATTCGTTTGAACAGGTATAGAAGAAGGTTGATCAGATGCGCAGAGTAAAGGAGGAAGGTAAGGAGAAGGCATGAAGTGGCGTCACTGATCCTTCTGAAGCAAAGTCACCCAATGATATGGCTTATTCTATCATCACAACACAAAGCAAGAATGAAGGTAGATGAGCATGGGAAGCACATATCTACCAAATCAGCATTAGAAGTTATGGAACATCAAGTGATAGCTGACCCCTGGATCCATCAGCATACACCACCAAAGCAACAAAATGACCTGCCATGCTAACTTAACGTTGCAACATTGAGGCTCAAAGGAGCCCATGCATTAGTAACATGTTAAAGCAACCCACACATTGATTGCGATCCTACGCAAGCATGTGCCAACCCGCCAGTTGAAATCAGGCCCGCCAGTTGAAACCATCATGAATGCGTTGCTATCAGTATAGTCACCAAAACCAAGTTTGAGGCTATGGTGGGAGGGGATAGGGAAAGTATTTGACGTCGGCATGGATATGACCCCTCTCTTGATGGTAGCCAATCAACCCATCATTTTATTAAAAACCCTAATGATACCATCCAAAGGGGATGCAGGACGGTCGTACGAGCACCAAAAAAAGCCTGAGAGTCTAAATCAGTCGCCAAAATGGATGCCAGGAGGGGGTGGAACACATGAGCCTACGTGTGTTTATGTATAGATCCATCCACTAGACGATGACACCCAAAGAACAAGTGCAAAGTACATTGGGTGGCCCACATACAGCCCTTGGTTGAGTGAAAGCGTAGCCTTCTTGCTCCTTGTGTATCCTTCTTACTACGTGACCCCCAATATTAAACTGTTGTATTTTGGGAGCAACACAGGAGGAATTTAGCCCATGGGTTAAGTGCAACTCCAAAGGGTACTTCCAGGAAAGAAGGTGTGTAACAGGACATGCACAGGATTTCGGGTAAAAACTCAAATCCTTCCTTTGTGTAAGACGGTTGGTAGGTAGCACAGTGCTTTTCAATGGTTGTTATTGGGTTTTCACAACGAATTCTCAATCCAATGTCTTTCCATACATCAGAATACAACCCAGGGGTGTTGATGCATGAACCCACCAATGGAGGAAACGATGTCCCCTTGCTCGTTGTTTCAAAATTGTAACCCCCTTCCTTGTGGTAAAAGAACAAATGTCTCTTCTCCCATCCTCCTTGCCATGGATAACCAGTATCCCGCATGCACGGCCTAGCACTATAGAATGGAATCATGGCATTAATCTACCACATTCCTTGCAATGAATGTACGTCACGAAGAGAGGAGGGCAATGTGACAATTTCCAGTTGATACAGCCACGACCTATATTGTTCATGCCTACCAACAAAAGTTTCAATATACCAGACTAGTATAGCTTTTCCCACATGACACAACATTGTAAAGGAAGAAACATTACAGCCCCTTCATGCACAATACCTATGTTCTACACCCGGTGTTGCATACTCGATGTTTTCACAAGCTCTTCCTCGACTCTGCAATTGTTCGACATAGCCAGGTGTCTTAGGCCTTGCACACGTAAAGTCACTCAAACCACACCAACCCTCCTCCATGATACCATACATCCACTTAAATTGACTACTATGATAATTAAAGTCTTCATGCCAACATTGAAGTTGCATGCATAAGAGCGTTGACATGCCTGCATGAGAGCATTGACATGCCTGCTCATCTTGGCTATGGGAAGTATACAATGTGGTTCCTTCCCAGAGGTTCTTCCCTCCACGAAAGAGTGGGGAGGCAACAAATCCTCCCGTAGCGCACTTATGTTCCAGGCCACGTTTGAATTTTCAGTGGATAGACCATGTTTCTCGACCGATGAATAAACCATGGTACCAGGGGAACTTTGTACAACTGACATGGTTATTACCCATAGCCTTTTTTACATTCTTTAGAACACATGTGGTTGAAGCTGGACCATGCTACAATTGAAGTGTTGGGATAGACAAAACTGATGGTAAGAACATGGTTGGAAACGGAAGTCAAACCACAGATGGATCTCTTTTGTGTCAAGTCCAATACACGGTGGACACCAATTCTAGTCGTTGTAATGCTGATGCAACCACCAGGTGACTGTAACAGATAGAAATATCAGCCTTTTGTATACAATACCGGCATAAATATCGAAACGTACGAGAGGCCTTGTGCGCCAAACAAAAGAACTGGTATTTCAATCAAATCATGAACATCATTTGCTTTGATTATTGTATACAAGCACAGAGAAACTTCAATGGAAGAGTTAATAAAGTATGATGGATTATTGCATATCTTACAAGGCCAACAACCACGTTTTTAGAGGAATCCAATACGGGAATTACATTCTATCCCACCCCGTGGGCTGTTGAAGCCCGGGAGTGAGGTTACTCAAACAATCCAAGAAAAACAAAGAAATACCAACATGGTCGACCATGTTAGAAGATGTAATTGCAAACTATACACCATGGATGTGGATAACAGTTCAACAAGGAAAACATGATAGCCTCTTAAAAATAAATGAACGACTGTGTGCATGTTCTTGAGGAAATCAAGGTTCCTCGACGAGAATAGTCTGCGGATACATGAGTTTAAGCACATTGACACCAGCTACAAACATCACATGCCATACTGGAAACAACATGGAACCCCTTGACCGAATGTCACAGCAAATGATGTTGCAACACAATGATTGACCTTGATGGTAAATACCAAATTATATCCCTATATCATCCAACAACAAATGCTTGAAAGTAACACACTTGTTGATTTTTTCATCGCACAACACTGTTTGATGAGCGGTTAATAGATGAAATGGACAACAAATTGAATAGGAGTTGTCCACATAGGGTTGATTGTGTAATGTCACGTCCTTCGAATGTTGGATGGGACATGGAAATATTAAATCCGTGTCAAATACGGTTTGAATGAAAACAAAGAATTCATTTATTTAACCTTTTGTTGTTTTAGGGGCTATAATGTTTAGCATCGCATATTCCCGTTGTTAAGGATGAGCATTTGGCGCCTAACCAAGCACCAAAGGGGACACTTCAAATATCTAGGACATCGTTTACCTGAATCATTGCGCATCACATCTCTCGGTGAATATTGGATGGAAGGAAACCTAAGCAAATCATTGTGAATTATGCATTATCACATGGGTACGTACGGATGGATACAACTCATACACCTTCAAACTGATGTATGAATGCAACAGGACACTTTGTTGTAAATAGGAGCCATTGCGCTTTCACACGGGGTAGAGAGGCCCAAGAATCAACATACGATTGGGTCAAAGGTGGGATGTGGATTCGATGCAAAAAGAATACAAAGCCTAATACATGTATTTCCCCTATCATTTTGAGGAAACCAGTTTCATGGAGGTGGTGTACGGGGTCAAGCATGAATGAGGTGCATTGATCAGAATTTGGCATAAATGCTAATGGATTTTGTAGATGTCTCAGGGAATGAATTGGTGAACTAAATGTGCTAGTCACAAAACAATGCAAGCAATTTATCCTGAATATGTATTCTGAAATAGGGATTAGAAATGGTAGCATGAGAGGTTTCTGGTGGAATTTACAACATAGAAATGGTAGCCCTGAAAAGAATGAAAAAATCTCACTTCATAAACAATATCATCAATATTACGCAAGTATTTTATAGTAAATAAATGGGGAACTGTTACATGCCAGATTAGAGAATGATGGTCACCACGTACACAGGTACCGTGGTTGAACCGAACAATGTTGCCATCTGATCTTTCAGGGACAGGCACAAGAAGATGTGTTGTTTTGAAGCATGAATATACTCTTGAATAATACAATTAGGTTTCATGGTAGGATTTTCATTGTTCCTCTCTTGAATACAAAATAATTCGGTGATAGTTGACGGTGAAAGGGATAGCATACAGAGAGCAGTATTTACATCAAACAATGTGGCCCATTAAACAACATCCACTTCAATATAAATCAGTATTCTTATGTATTTCTATACCGTAGTGATCCGTATATTCACCTATAAAAAATTAACGAATTATGTGATCCTCATATTCTCCCACTTTTTTCCGTTCCACAATATTGGAGGTGATTCCCCCAATGAATTCCGATTTTCAGAGTTGAATCTTACTTTCTCCCACATTAATAAGGGGGTTCATATTCTACACTATAAGTCTTGAATTTGAGATTGAAGGTCATCACCTTTGTCGAGTGAGACCAACAGCCACGGACATCCCTCTGTTGCATGGCCTATGACTTTATCACCAACTGGACACCATTCGCACAACACTCACTATTGTACCAATGAGTGCTAAGAAAAGTTCTTCAAGGTTAAAAAAAGTAGCGATAGAACTTTGTGTAGTAAACACTGTAAGTATTATATTTTGATGTGATTCTCCCAATCAATGACAAATTACGTAGGTGAGCATGGGCGAATGGAAAATAATTATTTTGAGGGGATATAGAAATCACTACGGTAATTAAAACAAGCACATTAATTTCCCATAGATTGAAAAGTAGTTTGTTATCCTGGTTAAAGAATACAGGGATGTATACAAAGTAGCTCATAAGAGATGTCTTTCATGACGTAATTGAGGATTCCATTACCCAATCCGTGCTCCCTTCCAGAGGCGGGGTTCTGTACGAGGGATGAGTTACTATAAGGTTTCATAATATTTTACATATATGTGGCAAGCAAATTGGGCCGACTTATCAACTACTTGTCATTGTACCTTCATACCACCGCCATTGGACAATACACGTGTGCAACTCGGGTAGCAATGTAACACGTGTGATTTATCACCTGTCTCGAAACAAACACTCCTAATATTTTGCAATTTTTTTTTTTTGGTAAAGAAAAGGTCTGACGTATCCGTTTCTTCATGAAAAGGAGTTACACTTACCAACCAATTACATAGAATGCTCCACATACCCACATAACACATAAGATGCCACATGCACCAACATAGTTCATAAAAACCTGCAGATGCTTGTCTGTTGCATCAACCACTCATCCAATAAGAAAGATTTGAAAACCATTATTGTAGCGAACGGACGGGAAGCTTGCCCCATTGGGCCAAACCCGTGGTACATGCGGGTCTCCAACTGTCAAGTCATCCCACCCGTTGTCCCATAGGTCTGGACCAGCTCAAGCCACATTGCACACTGGCGCTATATTTTTCCCACACAGGAATGGACCCGTCCTCGGTGTCCACCATGGGCGTTGAACCCTGGCGCTCTGATACCAACTGTAGTGAACGGACGCGGACCTTGGCCCACTAGGCCAAAACCGCGGTACTTGAGGGTCTCCAACCCCCAAGTCATCCCACCCGTTGCTCCACAAGCTTGAACCGGTTCAAGCCACATGGCACACTGGTGCTACAATGATGTTGATATGATATTTCCTACAACACTGACACGTGCTAGAGACACAAGTGCATAGCATCACAAAACATGTTTTTCACGATCTTCATTAACATCCCATTAGAATATGAGAGTGATTCAATGCTCTCACCTTGATGTAAGGGAACACAAAGGCCCCCAGAAATGTGTTTCCCAACATGTTTCTAAGAACAAATAGAAATACCAGTCTTGGTAAAAGACCACATAGATGACCTTCTTGATGCTTAATTGCTCGCGACCATGGCGTACTAGTGATTCATGAGGAGATCCGTTGATCACTAGTCTTGCAAGCCGGCGATGTGGACATCCTCATTCAATGGCCAACCAAAAATGCAATCAGTGGCTTCTTAGATGGGTTGTTCTTGGGAGCCCGGTGGGAGGGATTTTCAGTCTGGACCATCTTAAAAACCAAAAACAAAACGGGTTGTTATTGGGAAGATGCCCCGCGACTACCATCTCTATTATTGACCACTGCTCCATGCCCTAATCGTGCATGGAAATTGTTGATAATTTTCCGTAACGTATGATTTCTTATTGGACAATGACATGTTTTTGTACAGTGTGTGAGAATCTGCTGTAATATGTGTGATATACTGGGCATATGGGTGTGTATTTGTGCATTTTATGGTATCTATCATATAAGGCTCCACTTATAACCCATTGTATGCTTTTATATGTCGATGGATTGGCCACAAATCATTTACTCCAATCCTAATTCATCGTGATTTCTTGGTTTATATGCACTTGTGATGCAACGACACTTGCATCACTCATTGTACCAACACTTAACAAGATCTCCACTATCATGTCAATGAAATGCAATAATGTAATTTGAGTGCTTCCCCTCATGTATGCAGATGGATTTTCCAAGGAAACAGGTATGCATGGATGATACAATTGGACATTGTTCTGAGGAGGTATAAAGTTCAAGACCTCTTCGTGCCTATACTTTTCACACATCCACATACTTAAAAACACAACATTCATAACTGTACACACTCAAATCAAATAAGTGAATAGAAATTGGATTATTTCCTTTTTCCGTAAAATCTAAACAGTGTAGCACCACTATATATCACACAATAACCTGTAAATTTTTCCAACACCACAGCCTTTTCAAATGGTGTGTCAGCTAGGGTGTTCATCGGGCACATAAAGACTTGTACGTTGTGAGTGAACAGTGAATGAAAGAAATCCCAGTGGAGGACTGGCTAAGGGGATCACCTTTCATGCCATCATGAACATGTAAGACCAAAGCAACTCCCAATCTGTCTCCTTGCTATACACACGCGCTCATAACTAGACAGTAGCATCAAATATATGTCAGAATTCCAAAATATGATAATTATTTTACACAATTCCACCGTTATACCATATGTTCCTCTTTTAGTTTGAACATATGACCGAAGTAGAAACCAATCAAAGAAATGTGGTAGGAATGGTTCATATTATACTTGAGTGCATGTATGATTGTAATAAGTGAGGTCAATAATACTGTACAGATTTTCTCCATGAATTGATGCTCTCATTGCAACAACACAAGGAAAAAATGGAACACCACAACCCAGAAAGACTACCCTAACCTGTAATTGTAATCTACATTGCCATTTTCTGTGGGTCTATTGGAATAGGATGTGCATCATGTGCCCCTACACCGACATGAGGAAAATCAATAGGGGGGGGGGTCGGGGAGGTCCAAAGGGCAAAAGTGTATGATGTAAGTGTATGAAGGAGTGTATCACTCAACAAGTGACATTACATTGAAATAATCCTTGTGATCCTATATGACATGATCCTATATAACTTCCATGAAGTATCTCCTCCTTGTACACAAGTGTATTTTTGTATGTGACTATCGTACCAATTTTTGTTCACTCCCTCATACAATCCCCTCATACACTTTGCACTTGACGGAAGGGGGGGGTACTAACGGCAAAAGTGTATGATGCAAGTGTAAGAAGTAGTGTATCACTGAGCAAGTGACGTTACGTTGAAATAAAATATAAGTGTAAGTTATCTCATATGACCTCTATTATGTTTCTCCTCCTTGTACACAAGTGTGAATTTTGTATGTCGCTATCATACAAAAATCTGAACACTCTCTCATACACTCCCCGCATACACTTTCCACTTGATAGGGGGGGGGGGAGGGTAGAGGGTGGAGTCGGGGGAGGGAGGTCCAAATGACATAAGTGTATGAGACAAGTGTATGAAGGAGTGTATCACTTAACAAGTGNTTATCTCATATGACCTCTATTATGTTTCTCCTCCTTGTACACAAGTGTGAATTTTGTATGTCGCTATCATACAAAAATCTGAACACTCTCTCATACACTCCCCGCATACACTTTCCACTTGATAGGGGGGGGGGGAGGGTAGAGGGTGGAGTCGGGGGAGGGAGGTCCAAATGACATAAGTGTATGAGACAAGTGTATGAAGGAGTGTATCACTTAACAAGTGCCGTTACGCTGTAATAATACATTTGTGTACACGATAACCTATCACTTTTATGAAGTTTCTGCTCCTTGTACACAATAGTACTTTTGTACATCACTGTCATACCAAGTTTTGTTCATCTCCTCCTACAATCCCCTCATACACTTTGCACTTGAAGATGGAGGAGAGGGATCTAGGAGGTCCAAACTGCAAAAGTGTATGATGTAAGTGTAAGAAGGAGTGTGTCACTGAACAAGTAACGTTACGTTGAAATAAAACATCCATGTACATGATTTCATATGACCTCTATGATGTTTCTCCTCCTTATACACAAGTGTACCTTTGTATGTCGCTATCATACAAAAATCTGTTCACTCCCTCATACACTCCCCTCGTGCACTTTTCACTCGACGGGGGAGGGATCCAAAAGAAAATAGTGTATGAGATAAGTGTATTAAGGAGTGTATCAGGAAACAAGTGACGTTACATTAAAAAAATGCATTTGTGTACACGATCACCTACCGCTTCTATGAAGTTTCTCCTCCCTGTACACAAGTGTGGTTTTGTATGTTGCTGTCATGTAATCTTTTGTTCACCCCCTCATACACTCTCCTCATACACTTTCCACTTGACTAGGGGGGAGGGGGAGGGGAGCCGGAGGAGGGTGGTCCAAATGACAAAAGTTTGTATGACAAGTGTATGATAGAGTGTATCACTTAACAAGTGACGTTACATTCAGATGTTACATTTGTGTACATGATAACCTATCACTTCTATGAAGTTTTTAATACTTACACACAAGTGTACTTTTGTATGTCACTGCCATATCAAATTTTGTTGACCCCCTCCAACAATCCCCTCATACACTTTGCACTTGGACACTACGTGTCCAAGTGTTAGTTAGGGGTGTACATACTGTTGCAAGCTCATCCATGGAGTTGTTATGCTACAACTAAAGAGATGCATCAATGGTTGCTATCCATGAATTTATCTTCACTTGTTCTCGTAAATTTTGATGTGAATATTATGTCCTATAGCTCAAATATCCACCACACTTCTTCCCAATAAAACCATTTGATCATATCAATATACAACAACGAGTAGGAACACAGACACACACAAACACACACATGCGCGTACACACACACACACACACACACACACACACACATAGACACACACACGCGCACGCGTGCGCACGCACGCGTGCGTGCACACACACACACACACACACACACACACACATA
>SZWC01000182.1:373064-383132 GCA_023375785.1 Penium margaritaceum
ATACACACACACACACACACACACACACACACGCACACATACACGGACACACACACACACACACACACAACTCCGGATTGTGGATGAATTATAAATAACTCTTGTTAATGAGCTTAAGAAAAAGGGGACCGCGAGTATGCAAAACTACTCGGCGTACGATGGATCACGATATTCAATTATTTAACTTCTGCCACCAAGTTTTTTTCATCTATGTCAACCATTCGTGTTTGGCTAGTTTCGTAGGTAAGTAAAGTGTCCATAGCTATGGCGAGCATGTAACGTATAGTTTTAGAAGCAAATTTATTCATATTACATCACCCAATTGCAGTTATCCCGGTCATGGGATACTCGACGATTTGCAAAGAAAGGGCGGTGGTCCAGCCGCATCCCTCCCTTGCACGCAATACAAAGTAGATAGCCCATCCTCTAGAACAAAAAACTAGTTGTACCACAAAACATACCCCCTAATATTTGAATTCATGGTTTTCATTTTGCATAATCATGTGTTCCTTTAATTATACTACTCTCATAGTTTGGAATGAATTTGGTGTTCCTATCTCATCGAATTCATGGAGAATTGACCCTTGAATCAACAAACGGCCAGCTTCATTTATGAGGTGTGTCAAAATGTTGATGACGCGCTTTGCATAACTACTCGTCATCTCACATGCGCGTTCACTAACACCATCGACTCAGACATATGTTTGGTCTGAATGGAGAAAACCGACTGACCACAACCATGCACTCCATCGGTTGGTCCTTCACACAAATATCATGCGCTGTTGTCAACTCATGTAAGTGCAATAGGTGAAATGGATGAAAAGTGAAATTACTAGGTCAACCACTAAATTGTCCATCCTTTTTAGCATTTTTTTTGTGTTATAATAAATCATTTCAACAGAGAAAATGACCCAGATTTCCGAGCTCCTAAAAGGTAGTTTGGAAAAACAAACTATAATAGTCAAGCTCGTGGGCACAAATTGAATTAAATGACCACTAGGTCTATAACAATGGCACACATGCATTGAGGAGGACTAACTAGACATTTGCATTTTCACGATATGGCTCATTTCTCTCGCTCTAACAAACACTATGTTGTTTTGGACGAATGTATTCTGTTTGATAAACAATGGTTTCAATTGATTGTGGGAATATTGTCACATTGCGAAGTATGTTGAATATCAAATGAATTATTATTTGCTACTGAGTATAAGTGTAATGTGGGTTATAAGTTTTTAAAATCTGCATTCATGATTAGAGGTAAGGGAAACGCTGTGTTCTCCAACGGTTCATGGATTCCAAAATGACGGTTCATATTTGAGAATGAAAACAATGGGTTACTATGTAATCCAATAATCAAATATTGACATCTCTCTCTCGCAATGTTTCTCATGTAATACACTTGGTGCACCTGGCATCGCCACCGTCAAGTATAGGTTCAAACTGGTTGAAATTATTATCAGGTTTGTGTGAAGAGGAAAGTCGTTGTGTCCTCACTCCATCCCTTCAAAACTATATGTTGTCCTGCGTTGTGGACTAATATGGTGAATACGTCAAACTATCATCAAAGTGATCAATAAGTGCACCAAAATATGATGGAACATCTGATTTAAAAGAATTCCATCAAGCATGCATACTCGTTCTTCTTGTCATATACAACTTTCGATACCCCTCACCGACACACCTTTGAGGTTCCTTAAGGGGAGCAAATGACTACTTTTCAAGCCCCTGCTTTCGTCCTTGAGGTGAAGGTTGGATAAAGGGCGACTGCAGAAAGGTTTCAACGGTGACGATGCCAGGTATTAGAGAGTACTTGAACAAGGAGAACAACACTATCAAGCAGCATATTTCCAGGAACCCAGCAGAACTGAACACAATCAGTTCGTATGACTTGTGAAGAGAGGCCCAACTCATGATATATACACGTTTGACACATACCACAATCTGAAACATTCATTTTAGTATTGGTGGTACGTCGGTTGTTTTATTGCTTAGTATGTCGATATAACTTACTCCCTTCCAACAACATCCCAAATGTATGGCAATTATCGTTGGTGCAGTCTTCTCCGATCTTGGTGGTTACACTACCATGTTTGGTTTTCAACACATGTGGAAAGTCTAAAGGGGAAGGGCAACCTAAGACCCATGTCTAACCTCACCCCAACCTTTCCCCTCAATGCATTCAAGCGTTGTACATGAATGGTTGGCTTAGGCTACATTTTAGAACTATGCTCGAGTCTGTAAAGTGGTGTCTAGAAAGACAGAATAATAACATTATACCAGTCTCTTATCACGATGGCTCTAGAAGTACACAAGTGGATGCAACATATAAAATTGGAAATGAGATGGACGGATTGATTGGAATGACAGTATCGTACACATTTACCGGAGCCGTAATAGAAAATAAAGCATGTTTCCAAGTCCATGTCAACTGTCAACTATCAACCTGTTATTATCCAAATACATTGGGTCCAAAATTTGTAACACGCGGGGGCTACGTATAGTATACTTCAAGCACAAAAACACAAAAAAATACACGTTCATGCAAACATGAGAAAGCAAACAAAGGTATTGTGCATGCATACGTAAATATTGTCGGTACTAAGTAAAACGGATTATCCTGGGGTGTTCTGGTGGTATAAAACATGTGGCCAGTGATGTTGGATTTTGTGGACGAAGGTGAATCTTTGAGAACAAACGAAATATATGCAACATACACAAATACGTGGCTTGACAAGGTGATAAAGCAATCCATCACACGTGGTTACATAAAAGTTATATTGCGCATCTTAGAATACTCACCTACAAAAAAACTATAAGAGCATTTTGTAACTAAAACACAAGGACTATGCCCTCCCAAACGTGCAAAATCCACATTATTTCAAAATAATTGCATGGATTTTTGTGAGACTGTACCCCTTGTGCTACAACATCAACGCCTGTTGTGTAACAACGTGCTCTTGTTTTTGTGGCATACCTGAGGATTTTATTGTGTTTCGCGAGAAACTGGGCCTTTTCCAACATTCAAGATTTGAGCTCGTGTTTGAGCTTCACCCTGCACGATAAATGAGGTGGAATAAGTGGGCATAGTGTTCATCACAGGCTAGAGGGCTGTTTTCCCGTATCTTATGTGGCAATATAACCCTCTCGCTGAGTAGTGCATAAAACATGCTACCCACCAGGGGGAGCTCTCCAGAAATGGACCACAGCGGAGGCCATGGTCAATATCAACAACGGGACCAGCGATTGCAGCCATGCCACGGTCATAGTGTTTTGGTGTGATGCGTAACATGGTGACCAAACTCACCACCAAGACACATATGTGGTGACTACGAGGGGCATGAAGAGAAGGGTGCCTCGTTAGAGAAGCATGCGTACATGGCACGTCCATGCCATGGTCAAGACGAAACGTTCATCTTGGCATATGCACTGGTATGGATTCCCTGCACCAGCCATCTGGTGTAAGTACGACACCAGGTACGTGTGAAAGTAGCTTGTCCCATCAAGCTAGGATATGGGTAGACCAAGGCTAGGAATAGTTGGCGTAGTAGTACACTTAGCTTGTATGCTTTGCATTGTAGCTGATTGTGTTGTTTCAGCTTTGGCTCCTAGACCATCTCCAAGTATATGTTCCCACAACAATTGTGCTATCCACACACCAACGCCAAGTCTTCATAGAGCACAAACTCAGACACATCGAATATGAGATGTGTGTGAACACTTGAAAAGCGTCCATGGACAATGCCATGTCCACAAGAAGAATATGGTCAATCGTATGAATATCATAAAAAAGCACTATGTTGATTTTGTAAACCAATTTTATGGGTGTGGTTGGTTGGAAAGTGCTTGTTCTTATGTCTTGGAGGACATCTTAAAAATTTAAATCCCGTTATTGTGTGATTCTATTTGTAAACAATGCAAGTGGGTGAAATCATCAACGAAGACCACACGTTGTCTTTAATTTGATTAATTGAATGCATGATAGCATCATTTGGCATGGGATGAAATATTTGTTCAAATACATGCACTTGAAGATATCAAAGATTCCACAACCAGCAACAATCCGAAACTATGAGCTTTTGTATCGTGTATACCACAACACTGGTATCATTGAAGTTGACATTGTCAAACCATCCATGTATTGTACCGACTTCAATGTCAATTCAATTCATGCATGATTCCTGGAAATGCATTACTCGTAACATGGTATGCATCAAGTGTAGGAAACATATGGTTCAACAATGAGATTCTATTCCACCTCGTGATAGAGAGGAAATCAAAGTTGTGATTGAATCCACATTCAAGGAAAGTCACCAGAGTGTTCATTCTTGTGGACAACATAGCATCGTCTATGGTGGTTTCCTGCGTGTCTTTCAGCCATGACTCATACCCCCTGATGTGTGGAAAAACCATGAATCACCGTGGACTTTCATGATGTAACCTAGGTCCTATCTCATCCTACTTGCGGCCAACATAGGCACAAGAGATGTTATTTATTTTCCAACGAGTGCACGGATAACTTCCTTGCAAGAATCACAGCTCACATGTCTAATGACCTTTCAAATAATTTCCCATCATGTTTGATGCTATTTTTCTTCTACTTAATTTGGTAAAAGTATCGAGTTTTCATGCTTGATTCATGGTTTTTACTCTCAGTTCTTAACAAGCAAAACACACGTCGACTGGTGTCTATACATATGTAAACATATAATGCCTACATGGTAAAGCATTCCTGACATCCCATGCTTGCACGTTAGATATTGTGTATGACACAAAATACTTGCTCGTGTGACGTGCACTCTAATGTTAAGAGGGGTTGAAGATGTTGCTTCAATTTTTGTGCTCCCGATCACCACGTCACGGTTGATGTGGGGGACAATTCCATATGCAATACCCAGGACATGGTTCAATAGTCCAACTTTCACTATGCTACCGGTTCCGTCTAGAAATAAGGTTATTACCATCAAACTTGACCTGTTGCATAATTAGGTCTCCGCTCGTGGCCAATGGGCAGGAAATTATTCTAGAACGAGGAAGAAAGGCAAAGGATCTTGGCCCATGCTTGCACAAAGATTACGGTGAGTAGAGGGCATCGCGGCGTCCACTGGTTGCTTCATTTTGGACCGGTTAAATTGGGTGGAGTGAGGGATCACGTGCGTTTGACCCGGGATCCTGGACACATCTACAGACATGTATTCCTCTGAACCCGTATAGCTAGTGTGCAAAAATTTAACCCTAGCTACTTGAAACAAATAAACACGGTGTTTCGCTTATCTTAAAAGGAAGGGGAGGGTCATTCGGTAAGAAATTACAGGCCAATAGACCAACTGCAATGCTACCATCCTCGCGTCTTGAACACCATGGTCTGAGCATGTGTGGATATCAAGAGGCCAACTGTTGAAGACTGGGGTGATTTAATGCATGTCACATTAGTACACGGAGGAAGGAAGGTTATCTTTCAAGTCAATCCCACAAACAACTCTGAATTGTTTCACATGCAAATACCATGCTCCTCGTGCAAAAGTCTTGTACATTGAAGCTATGAAATGATTGTAATTGTTTCGTATTTAGAAATGGAATAATTGTGGTTTTTTTTGTATACACAACATAGCTTTGTGATTCTAGGGGATTGAAATTGTGAACATCATGACCTTATGAGAAACAGACAAGAGCATGAATCTCGTTTTACATGTTTTGTACATCCTACTAGAAGTCAGTGAGGAACTTTCTGTCTTGGGTATGGCCAATCGGTGCACACAGGTTTTTTTCATCATGTGAATGATGTGAGAAAACGTAATTAGTTGAGTTCTCACACTTGTTATAAGCACTACCCCGTGGTAAGAGCCAGGTTTTTTAATTGTCGACACCTTTTAGACGGCTGTTGTTGTCATGTTCCCTTTGACACACGAGGGGTCATGAGCCTTACGCTTGTACTGGATTGTTGTCTCCGTTGAGGTAGTACGAACATAGTTATGAAGACGTAACATAGAGCATGGAGACATTACACTTCAACACCAACAATAGGTGTGAACATTAATTTCTCCCACGTGTTTAGCTCTATTTACAAGCATGGCTCTATGGTTGGCAAGTGCCATTCTGATAGGTCAACGTTTCAAAGTTAACCAACAGGTGCATTCAGATAACTAACGATTAAAAAATGAAGTAACCCATTTTACTTCAGAGTCCAAAACCGTTCCCATATTACTTTGGGGATGGGGTTCCAAAGGGATGGGATGTTAAGCCTCGATAGGAAAACACTTGCAAGTGTGGGGTTCCTTGTGAAGAAGGCGCAAGTGATGCGTGTTTTGGTGGAGTCCCGACAAACAACAAGATTAAAATAAAAGGATGGAACTATGTGACATGCCTTCTTTGACCCTGCATTTGACATGGAGGCACACACGCCTAATATTGTCGACACCCCATGCTTAAACAGTTCCTCATAAACCGGAAACCTTGCTTTCAGAAGCGCTATCTTCTCGGATGCCCGTATCTGACCCGTTTGTGGTGATGCTAGGAGCCACCTACCAACATGATAAATCCTGTTGAGTAACGTCTACGTGAATAATAGAAAGAAAGGTACTCAAATAGATAAAATTTCCATTGTGCGACGGCGAAGAGTAATACAAGACCGGTTCAAACTTGACGAACCACAGAGCATCCGTAACGAGAATGCACGAATGATAACTCGGAATTCGACAAATGTAGATCCCTATGACCTCGTTGGCAGAGTCTGAAAACATTCTTTTGAAACCTGATCGACGCTGATCGAAGCGGACGTGAGAATATGTTTTAAGCAGCTGCCTCAAATCTGTTGACATGTGTGGTTCCTCGTACACCTCATGTTCTAAAGCGGTTAGCCGTACACTGGACATGGCCATTAAATTGTGGTATTCGACAATTGATTGTGTGGGCAGTGGGTTCATACATCAATTGGATTCGACCGCAGCACGAACTAGACATCATAACGCATCCTCGACATTGCACGTACATGCATTGTCCAGAAACGCACCTGCCCTCGTCATGCTATTTCCTCAACAATCCTAATTGGTGCGTTGCACGGACACTGCAGCGTGGATACATGTAATGGAACGGACGGAACCCCTGGCCAACTAGGCCAAAACCGTGGTGCTTGAGGGTCTCCAACCCTCCAGCCATCCCGTCTCACCGCCCACACTCCCAGGTGATCCCGCTCGAGCCACGTGGCTCCTTCGACCGGTCGGCGTGGCACTGCCACGCTACACTCCCCCCCACTAGGAGTGAGAGCCGCCCCGGCATCTCCGGTAATCCCGACGTGGGATTCGAGCCCTGGAGCTCTGATACCAGTGTAATGGATTCGACGGAATCCTTGACCGACTAGGCCAAGACCGCGGTGCTTGAGGGTCTCCGACCCTCAAGCCATCCCGTCTCACCGCCCACAGTCCCAGGTGACCCCGCTCGAGCCACGTGGCTCCTTCGACCGGTCGGCGTGGCACTGCCACGCTACAATACATTTGCCTTAAATAAGAATAAAATTCATGTAAGCCAACAAAATTATGACTCGTTTGGAGCTACCTCTTGTGAATGCAGGGGCAGCGTGGAATCGATTCATGTAGGAGTTGCTATTATACATCGGGGAATCTGTTGCTTCTATGGTCGGTGATTACATAGCTATAGGTCTAGCATTTGTTGGCTGTGGGACTTCAAGGGGGAGATGGTAATGTGCCATTTTGTTTACCGTGAATAGTGGATATGCTTTACGTATCTTACCACAAGTTTGGTCATCTTTTTTAACCCCGTCTCCTTGACGGGTGTTAGTTCACTAAGGATCCCATTGTCGTCTAATGTCATGTCTCCATGAGACGCAACAAGGCATGCCTCCGGCAACTTAGCCTGTTCAGGAAGTACCATTAACTCTCTTGTGTTTGCCATGTCTTATCACACGCCCTACACAACCTTTTCAAATTTCTTTGTCGAGGCGTGCGTATGCTTCTCGGGTCTGGCCTGTGTATTAGAATGTAACAACACCTGTTTTAGATGTTTGTGCTAATATGTGGGATTGAAACCCTGCTCTTCACAGTGGGGTAAGAGGACTACAAAAAGCACAGTATTTGATAATGGTAACCACGGTGTTGGCGCCGGGATAGCTCTCCCCTTCAGGTGTGAATGCCAAAATGTTGCCTTGTGCATGTGCCATGAATATGAGTGTAGGGAGGACGTTGGAGAAAGGTGTTGCATACAAGAGTTTGTCGCTTCGGTTTACAACATGTTGGTATAACTCCGCCTGCAATGAGATGGTCACGCTGCCAAGTGCTTGACCCCAACAGTCTTTGAAGCGTAACAGAGATGCATGGAAGACCGTGGTGGTGGAAATATGGGCACAATTATGCTTGTTGTACATAGGACTAGCTTATCGAGTGTTTACAGCATGTTGGTATAACTCCGCCTGCAATGACTAGCGCCATTGCAGGCGGAGTTATACCAATATGAGATGGTTGTTGGTTTTTGCACATCTCTCATTGTGCTCTGTTGTGTCCTCCCGGCTTGTGTACATCGGCGTGCAGATGACTAACGGCGAAACGCGACGCTGATGGAGTGTCGTCCGGTGGAGCCGACGCACGCTGAGGTCTTCTCGCAGTTCGCTGGAGCCTCCTCTCTCAGGCGACGCGCTCAGCTCCATCGGCAGGCCTCCTCGGCGGTCGTTCTGCCGGCGGTCATTGACACCGCATTTGCTGCTTGCATGCGTCCAGCGCGTCCTATTGCGTCTGTGTCGTCATGCACTGCCTAGGGTCCCAGTTGCATGTTGCATGGCCCTGTTCGGCAGCACAAACCATTGTGGGCATTATCTGGGTTTAGGCTGCCATAACTCCTCGCTACTATTTTTCTAGCAGATTCTGACCGCACGGCTGCGTTCGCAGCGGCGGTATTATGGTATGGTCCAGTTTTCAGGCAAAACGGACGACGCCCGGGTTTTGGGCTGTCGGCTGTCTGGCAGGCCTCACCGAGAAAACCTGCCAGCCTGAACNCTGAGTAACAAACCCAGAGCTTCCAGACTTAGACTCTAGAGCAGCAGACTGAGGGGGCAGCTGACTTAAGCAACGAGCGTGGAAGCCCGCACGCTGCATCAACAACGCTGCTGCCCCAACCTGCTGCCTAGGCAATTCCATTTTGGTATCAGAGCCAGAGCGTAGCAGCAGCAGCAGAAGACTGACGAACAGGTGCCAGACAACGCCGGCGGACCCCCATACGCGCCAGTGCAGGGGAAATACTGCCGGATTTTTTCCAGCAGCATTGAACCGCCTGGTGGCGGCGTCAGATTTTTTCCCACGGCCACTGGGCCAGGGGAAATGCTGCCGAAATTTTTTCGGCAGCACTGACCCCCACGCGTGATGCGAGGAGGTGAGCGGCAGGCGGATTCTGACGTCTGCGGGCGACGACGCAAGTGGCGAACGTCACCCAGGTGCAGTGACTGGCACCGCCAGCAGCAGCAGGCGGCAGCAGCAGCTTGCAGCAGCACGCAGCAGCAGCAGCTCGCGGCAGCAGCAGCAGCAGCTTGCGGCAGCGGCAGCAGCAGCGCGTAGCAGCGGTAGCAGCGTGCAGCAGCAGCACCTGCACGCAGCAGCAGCTCGCAGCAGCAGCCCGCAAAGGCAGCAGGCAGCAGCGGCAGCGGCAGCGGCAGCCGGCAGCAGCGGCAGTAGCAGCAACGAGCTGCAGCAGCGAGCTGCAGCAGCTCGCAGCAGCTGCAGCAGCGTGCAGCAGCAGCAGCGAGCTGCAGCAGCTGCTGCAGTGAGCTGCAGCAGCAGCCAGCAGCAGCAGCTGCCACCCGCGGCTGCTGCTGCTCGCTGCTCGCAGCGAGCGAGCAGCGAGCAGCATCCCACTGCTGCCAACGAGCAGCAGCTCGCTGCTGCCAGGCGAGGAGCAGCCCGCTGCTCGCTGCAGACAGCGGGCTGCTGCCCGTTGACAAAGAGAAAAGAAGAAAAAAAAAGGGGGCAACAGAAAAAAATCCCCCACCCCCGCGGCTCGCTGCAGCAACCCGCCGCAGCAGCGAGCGGCTGCTGCAGCACGCAGCAGCCGCAGCAGCGGGCTGCAGCA
>SZWC01000182.1:459658-489848 GCA_023375785.1 Penium margaritaceum
CTCCATACCTCGGTCATACCGTACTAGTATCTAAAAGGTGTCTCATTGATTATTTTGATGTTTTTTAGCTTTGTCATAAACTAGGTATCATGAATTTATTCTTCTCCCTGATTTGTGTCACACGAGTTTTTCTTCGTTTGTCCATAGGCCTTGTCATGTGTGTGGAACACATTCGAGGCCTTGTGACATCTTGCGATTCACCTCGCAATCATATCTAGTAAAAACCGTATGCGCACACGCCGTAACGCAGACCACGAAGCGACGTCACAGCACGTGCAGCATCGCTGCCGAGCGCGAGCAGTTCCAGACTTACAACTTGGAATTCCAAACTGCGTTCGACATGCGCACTGCCAGTGTGGAGCCATGCCCATGGCAAAAACAACCAATATGTCCTTGTGTATAACAGAATGTTTCTTAATCTTCCTTGTGTATGTTTGGCCTACCTCCACAACAATGTGTCTTCATGTTCTTCAGCTTTTCCCTCAACCTTTCACGTATTAGTACGGTACATGATGACATGGGATTGTGATTCCGAGAATTCAATATTTGATCCAGTGCCTGGAAGTAACCCAATTTATGGAATATAGATCTCCCTCATCTAAAGAATAAGACCATCTTAATATCATCTCAAAATCTAAGACAACATAGTATCTATAGGATTTCAGTAATTTCATTTCGTTTAGATAGTCTCATTCTCGTGTCCCAAGCCTTAGTCGAACAAATTTGTATTGGGGGGGGGGGGGGGGGGGGGGGCAGGACTAAGCCAAGTTTTTTTTGTGTCTAAAACATAGAAAAACAACTATAAATACTATTTGATGTGTGTTGTGCAGCTATTGACAGATCTATGCTAGCAAATTGACTATGTATGATATGTCAAGGCGTGTGGTGGAAGCAATATATGATTTATTGCTTGGGATCATATCAAGGTCACTGGTACGAGGTGTGTTCATGTCAAAGAGATATGCGTACATGTAACGGCTCATTGATGAATGTTTTCATGGGAGATGTAACAGGTGTTGAAAGTGTGTATGTTGAGAGTCTGTGCAGTTATCCCTTGTGATGGCCATGCCCAATATGTGTATGGTACCACTCTTCTTTTGTTTTTATAGTTTTTGTGGTGAGAAGTTCATTTTATTTTGTGATACAAGAAAGGGAGGATGGAAATACGAGCAAGTTATCAATGCATCAGCGTAATTGGAATCCAATGTTAGTAAATCAAGAGCATGGAGGGGTCGCGTAGACTTTACGTGAACCATCTCCACTATAGTGTGTGCCAGATTCCCTTCTTCTAGCATAACAACTCTATACCAAGGCGTGTGCAGCCCTCCTAGACCCCATCTGACTTGCCTATAGCAATGGGTCATGCGGCATCAACACCGAGATTACCTGACGTTGCACACACTGAGTTTACATGAGTTCATTGCTAGGAAGGATGCTTTAACTGCGTGTGTCCCCAAGCAATGCAACTGGGGATCAGGTTATATTGCGTGCCTCCAATCCCCTTAGCTGGGTGTTATACGTGACTTGTCCTATGCTATTTTCAGGTTTCGCTTTGGTGGGAAAGGGGCAGACCTTGCGGACCTTCTTCTTAGAGCCTCACATCCACACGAGGCATGGTACCACATAGCTGCATGGCCACGTTCGGTGTGAATTTCTTGCTTATTTCATATCGTGACACCATCTCATTAGCAGCGGCAACAGCCTACATCAACATTCTATATGGTTGGTTGGATGGCACCCCACGAAGGTACAACCTCTTGATCCAACCGCTAGACTAGTCATTAAATCACCGACTAGTAGAAAACCATGTTACCACATCGCACTTGCTCCCCATGAATGGACGTGTGTTCTGTCTAATAGCATTGCATCACATGCTACCACACTCCCGGTTGCTTGTGTCGCTGCATGCTACACACGGTGGCAAGGACATCAAAATGAGGTATCAGGCGATACCAAAATTGAGGATATGGGTTAGCAGTTATGCAAGTGTGGGATGGGATATGAGGCTAATGGGTGCCTTGAAAGTTTCCAAGTCAAAAGCAAACCTACTATCCATGGGCTTGTTGGGCCGCTAGGCCAACATAACCACTCTCATGCAAAAAGCAGTATTACATTATATTTGGAACTATTGTTTTGCCGTTGGCTAGCAGTCCCAATAATGCGAACGTGCTCTACTGCTTCACCTCTTTAAATCGGCACAGACAGGGTCACATTACCCACGTACACATGTCATAACTCTTATAGGTGTATAACACACGGACCTGCCTCTCTACTATCTGGGACACATCAACACGAAATGAATCAATTATATTGTCAAGCACACCCTAGAAAACAAGATTCTCCTTACAAGCTACCCACATGGCCTTAGGACAGATGTGTGCCTTGGAAAACATGAGGAAAGGGCTCATGGAATGATCCTTGGAGGTCCAAAAAGATATACAAGTCACCCCTCGAACTTGTTCGTGCAGACCTCATAGGGTCCATGCCTTCACTTTTTGTTTACTGTGATATGGAGAACTTTTTGACACTAACCAATTACTTGCACAGGACTCATTGGGCTTTTTTGCTGAAGTGCGAAGTAGATACTCAAAGTACCATTGCTGAGTGGACATCTCCAGTTCAGTGTCATACTAGTTGTAAGCAGGGGACACAATACGCACTGAAGAAGAAGTGGAGTTTGTGGAAGCCTTAATAACATAAGTGAAATCTCAGGCACGTAACATCAATCCATCATGCACTAGACATCATAATAAATAGTGTGGCAGAAAAGTAACATAGGACTATTGGTGATGTCTTATGAACTTTGCTAGGTGAATCAGGTATGTGCTTTGGTCGCTGGGAAGGAGTGGCCAAGTATGTCATTGGGGTGTGGAACAAGGGCCTAAACCCAAGTTATTCACACCTTGTGAACGATGGTTTGCGACGAAGCCTGACTTGAAAGAGAGAAAATGTGGAACAATGTGGCATACATCTGGTTTCTATATCCACAAAGGGACTACAAACTTAGCCCATGGGGACTGTGGTGCTTCTTCGTAGGAGTCTCACATGCATCCAAAGTCTGGCCCTTTTGGAGCTGTTTGAACCATAGCCTCCTTGATAAAAAGGACAACCCCTTTTGGAGAACATGTCCTACAACCAATTCCACACGCTACTACATACCCTACATATCACAATCCCTGACAAGTATCCAAATAATGTGAAATTTCTTGTGTTTGGCCCACCCCCATCCCAAAAGAGACACAAAGGTTCCGTCGCCTATCTCCATGGACCTTCGCACTTCCACTAATTTAGAGAGTTAAGACTCTAGCAGCCCACATACTCAATTAGGGTTGAACACTCAAACGTCTCACCACCACAACGAAGAAGTGAGGCCACCACCATCCAAGTAAGTGTGATTATCCTTATAAAACATACAGCATGTGGAATGCACAACATTGTATTCCACAATTGGCCCAACAAAGGTAGACCCACTACAGTAGAGTTAAAAACACTTGCAAAGGTAAAGACGTGCGCCGATGCTGCCGAGTGGGACAGTGCCATGATTGCTTAGCAAAATATCCGATTGGGGCATGACATTTATGAGATTTTTCATCTGCCATCTAGATGTGAACCCATTGACATTAAGTGGGTATTTTAGCTCAAATTTACGAAATATGGTTTATCGACAAATACAAATCCAGGCTGGTGGCGAAGGGCTTCCATATAAGATCATATTGCTCTTAGATGTTTTATAGTAAATGTAATCTTGAGGGTTGAAACTCATCAAGGATTATTGATATGTAAAATCTACAAGATTGAAACCCATACAAGACGTAACACATTCAGGAATTTATGTTGTATTTGTGAACCTTGTTCTTACCCCTTTCATGCATGTCTGTACAAAACAAGTCATCGGTTTTCCATGCACGGATGTAGATTTTGGTCACCCACTCGATAGCTTCATCATTTGAACGTACGTATGCGGTCATTCAAATGGTTATGCAGTCCGTCGCTCACACTTTTTCGATGTCCAAGTGACAGACCAGGGGTTGAACCGGACACTTTGTACAAAACAAAAGGGATACAAGACCAGGTTTGTACATAATTGTAGGTGGAAATAAATAATTTCAAACATGCTACTATATAAAAAAGGTACGTAGAGTCTCACTTGTTGAAACCCAAGTGTAGTATGACAGTAGGCCAAGACGTTCCTGATACCTTTCCTCTGATTGAGATGCATGGAATAAGACAAGTATTGTTGGCTTTGGCATCATAGGTAGATAAGGAGGCACGTCAAATGGATGTTAAGAATACCATTCTCAATGGTCTACACAAGGATTTTTTTACGCCAAACAATTAGATGGGTTTGATGATGGCACGGATTGTGTATGGCTACTCCTCGAATCTTGTATGAATGGTTGTTGCCCGTTCCTCCTTCTATTCCTGCTGGTACATCTACAACCAGTGTAACAAACTGGAGTTGTAGAAAGGTAGGATAGTAATCGAAATCCCTCAGAACGGAATGGTTTTCCTCGACGGCTCAACCAGCGGGTAAAATCCCACGGGGTGGGCGCCGGAGTGCGTCCCACCGACCAACGTATCATCGTAGGGCAGGATGTTGCAGTATATTTTCCTACCGTGCTGATGTCATCGGATGGACCTGGGCGGTCCATCCTCTTCCACTAAGGCTAACTACTAACCAATCAGCAAAAGGGGAAATCTCGACCTGGCATATATTTGTATTTGGGATAATACCCGACTTGCCTAGATTGCCTGTTTGGGTGTACGAACACCGAGTTGGTAGTTTATGGTCGGTTCTACCCAAGGGGTAGTGACCTATTTGTACCACGACTAGGCCGCCGTATAGTATTCCTCCCCCTTTTGCTACAAACCATCCTCGGTTTGCAAAGGAAAGAGGTTCACTCGAAAAAACAAGAATGTAAGAAGAGTACAAGGAGCGAGTGAAACGTCAACATGACGCTTGTATCCACATGAAGCTGTATGAGACACGTTAAGCCAGTGCGTGGTATTTGCCAGTGCATGTATCCATGTATAGGCTCATTTTTCCTTGTGATCCAAGGATGTGTCAGCGTCAAACCGAAGCTGTGGCTTTGATACTTGAAGGTTCAACGAAGTTTCGTGCATCGATTTTGGTGAGACATCGCTCGCCTTATGTTGACACAGCAACAAAACCTTCCGTGCTTGAGCATGGGGTTTTCATGCTGGATATCAAAGAGGAAGCTGTGAGATGGAAAACGAAATTCTTGGTGGTCTTTGGGTGCTCAGCCTTGGGATTGCAATGATGCGTCCTCCCCCTTTTGCTGGGGAGCGTCCCCACGACAAGTACCCGGGAAAATACTCGTCGGGCTGTAATAACGTGCCACTGTTCCCGAAGGAAGTATCTCTTCATGGGGTTTACACTAGGGTAGTACCCCCGGGGGCGTGATCAATCAAACTCAGTCTCATCCTCCACGAGGGATTCAAGAACGGAACCCCAAGCAGAAATTTACAGGTGGTCAGGTCCACATGTGGCTATCACAACCGGTTCAGTTGGGTTGGCTGAACAACAATTCCCGATTGAGCCCCTGGCTCGAAACTGCCATGGTGGCTGGTGTCGGCGCCATGTAACAAGTGTAAACATGTCACGTGACGATGCTTACGGACCAACTGAACATTACCAACCACGTGGTCTTACATTGTATGGGATATTGCCAAGCGTGTCCGATACATTACGTTGTCACAACATAGGTCTCCCAGCACACGTGTCTACCGTAGTGTGATGACGTATGAAACTGTCATGTGGTAGCACGGAGACCTAGACGAAAAGGCACCTGAAGCCTGCCATCCCTGCACTCGACGAACGAGTGGGTACCATCGGATCCCGTGTGGACTAAGACTTTCCACCGTGTGGAGATAATCCAGGGTAGTGTAATGTGCTTGGACACACAACGCATCTTCTTAGGCCAGAAGAGCGTTCATTGCATATTACAAAGGTGCCAAGTGCCCAGTCTTGAGTAACGCAGTGGGTGTGACCCAAAAATATGACGTTAAGACTGCTGCAAGAGATGGACAACAAAATGCAACATTAATTTTTGTAGTTGTGCTCTGCACAGGTATTGAATCACCCGAACACATTTGTAGCATGACTGAAGGTGTGAAATGGATCATTCCCGTAGAAGTTGGGAGCTTTGAGTGTGATCACTGAAGGAAGGTGATCAAAGTCGGATTACTCGAGCAATGTCATTCAACTCGAACTTTTCTTGCATCCCATACTTGCTAGGATGAAAAGAAGTTGTGTACCTTACTATGGTTTGTGCTTTGCTTGCACAATACTAAGACATGTCTACGGTATGTGACGATCCTTAAAGGAGCACGTAAACATCCAGGGGTGCCCTGTGCTTCTCGAAACATTTGGGAGATGTCTAAATAACAGCATTGGAGAGCATTGGTACAAAAGTATACTTCCCCGATGTGTGGAACATCGATCATTGCTCATTGCCTTATAAGGCTACATCTGGTGTTTTTAGTCGCACTAGGTTGTCTACAACCAACGGTGAACACTAGAGTGTCTTTTGGGTAGACCATATCACCATCAGTTTGATAAAATATTGTCATCAAATAGGAATCTCGTTGGGTTGTATAGCATGATGTTGTCATGTAAGCACATAACCATGCTTATGTTACCAGGTTACAACCTGGTTATAGTAGGTAAAGCAGACACTACGTCCATCGCTGAGGAGTGAGTAAGGGCGTCATGTACATCGCAATGGAATTAGAACAGTTTTGTATAAATGAGCAACCGCCGGGTTGAATTGGCAAGGAATCCAACAATACACATATGGGTAAAAATGAATGTCACCAGAAAAATGACTTTAGCGCCCGTGTTGTGCATGACAGTTGTGAGGGGTTGTGAGTGGTTTTCAATCTACAGCTATACTAGCTGAAAAGCCAGTTGCAATGATTTAGATGTTGGGTAGATGTCACCATCAATAGAGGTGTCATAAGAATATTGTGCAGTGGGTTGAGTCATGCTAGGTTTGACCTTGCCATGTTTATGGCGGGCATGAACATCCTTGGTGCATTTCGAATACTGGCACAGAGCCATGATGGTTTGTGTCTTCTAGTATAGCACGCTTTCACATCGTCTTCTCGAGTCCTAGCTTTAGCATAGGAGATCGAGGATCATGACACACGTAACACGCGGAGTGTTGCTCTTCATGATTCATCCAGCATCAATCATTATGGCAAGGGTGGAATTTGTCACAATGTGCATACAGACCCCTCTTGCCGCTTGTCAACCATGATGTCTCCATGCTTACGAACATGGTTGAGATTTTACCATGTTGGCCAGCATAGTTCAATGTGGACTGCATCATGGTAAGATAAACCCTCACAATAGAGACAAGTGGAGATTTCCCTCCTCGTATCGTAAGTCATTGTGTATGTGGCCATGAAGAAATTAATGACACATTCAACAATGTTCCTCATCCATGTGTCTTGACATGTGTCAAACAAAGGGTGAGCATGAGGATACAACCATGTCTCCTCATGCTATGTAACACCTTGCTCAAACTGAGCATGTTAATGTGTTATGACTGGTAAAGAGTATGCATGTGTTGAAACACGTTCCTAGCATTGGCTCTATCGACCGCCCGTTTGACCTTGTGCCAACTCGGCATTGAATGATGATGCCTTCTTGGGTAGAAGTATTATTGGCGAGCAGCTAAGGTACGTGCCGGGCATTTGATGCCGCGGACAAGTGAGTTGACGCATTGTCAAGTAAGTCATATGGCCAGATGACATTAGTATGACTGTCCAATAACATGTCTCGGGTATATAATGTACTCTGTACATGTAGTCCAATAGACAGAGAGATAGACAATGTTCATGACCTGAACAATGTCAATTCATTGTGTTCCTTCAAGCATGAAGGCTATTGATTGCATGTGTCACGTATCACGAGCTTAGAGCCTCATGGCCTTTGTCGTGTACGACCGAATCTGCTGTCATGGACGACATGCATTCCGGCCCATTGCCTTGCCATTATTGACATGCGTTAGAGCATTGTCATTCGTCATGTAGCAGCACATGGTTTGACACTAGTAGATCTGTCTATGATGCGACTCAGACACGCCTGTTGAGGTCGCTTTGATGTCGTACCACATGCATTGTGAGTCCGTGCCTCAACACATGTGCTTCACATAACCGAAGCATGCACTATGACATATGTCAAGGATTCTTGTGCATGAGTCAATGGTTAAAATTGATGTGCAAGACACCATGGTTAGGTGGATGGAATAGCAAAGAATCAACACCTTCATGAGTACAGTTCAGAATCTCCAAGTTCGAGACGTGTCTAGGGTGGAAATATTGCCCCTGACATTGTTCCCAATGGCGTCACCCTCATTGTCCAGAGGATTAACCACCTGGATGTCGTGATGTGCTTACATTTTATGAGGCAAGCTGTGCTAGGTTTACGACCTAGACTGATCGGGATCCGATGGGCATTACCTGTTCATTGGTAGGTTGTTAGGCCATTGGATTATCTGGCTGACTCAGTTGGCCACGCCACCCTGTGGCATTTGCAACAACTAGGGCGTTGTCCGTCTCATGAAGATCCCTAAGTGCCCTTGCGGTTCAAGTCAGCGTTGAGGCACCAGAGGTTCCTCTCAAAACTACTGTTCTTGTTTCGTTCCCAAATTATGGCCATTGACCAAAAGTATCAGAAGGAAGGGGTGGGAATCAAATATGCTTGTAGACCTTATACTACCGTTTGGTCAGAAAGGTTATTCTGTAGCAGTGGTTGCCATAGAGCCGGTACTGCCCGCCTACATCCACTGAGTCCTCACTGAGACAATTCCTTGTAGGCATGTAGCCGCACAAGGTGTTTGAGCTGGGACTTGGGAAAGGACGGGTGTTGGATTTGTCTATTTTGAACTCCGGTGTCTCTTTCAATAGAAAACCCAGGTCTACTAGGTTACAATCCAATAGCAGCTCGGTTGTTGTGTACCGCAACCACCATTTACTGGCGATCCCATACGTGCAACATTTTTTGGACAAGCCGATTATGAGGAACGTTGGGTCTCATCTGCTGATGGAGATCAACAGGCCAACTGCCAAGCTTTGGTAGTTGTCAACCGTTACCGAAACGTCCGCATTGTCGGTGAAGCCCATGCTGCACTCTAGGCATGCTGGACAAGCTCATCAAGTTCACACTACTGCTTGTCAAGTAGCAGAGTGAACAAGCCATCATGGCCTTTGGAGCTGATCAAAGAGCTAGTAGAACTTACGGTTCCACTGAGCAATTTGATGAATGTTAGTCATATTGTCCGAAACCGCGCTACTGTTGCACAAAACAGTACAGCTGGCGGCAATGATAGGTAAGCTAGCACAATCCTGGACAAGTTGCCACTGCTCACTACCACTGCAAAGCATGCCAGAGTGGGTCCTGCTAAGTTGGTGGAAAAAGCTCATGTTACTATGGGTCAAGCCATAGTTAAGCAAGCCGTCACGAATCATGCCGCCGATAGGCACGCGAGCAAGGCTCGGGCCGTTGATGGACAGGCTGTCATGTCCATGTCGAAGCTAAACAATGCAACCCAACTCATGCCATGCTCAGAAAACCACCGAGGCTTTAATTATTGTTGAACAGTCTACCATAGTCAAGACTGTAGTTGGGCGAACCAAGAGAGGTGAGGTTGGTGCCAGACGAGCTCGCACACACCATGTGTATGCTGGGCAATCTAGTTTTACCCGAGGCATTACCATGGGAGAGCTTAATTCAGCCGTGTAAGCTGCTTTCCTTATGCCAACAAGGATGCTCGTAAATTTGTGCTCCCGAGGTACCCGTTGGCTTTACACTAGCCAAGCATCTTTTGACATTCTCATCATCCAAGGCCTCTGCTAGCCAATGGCTAGGGCCGGGGAGGTGGGGGAGGGGGGGAGGCACCCTTGAGCTTTTTGTTGGTATTTCATGCTAAATCTGGCAATTGTGGCCACAACACAAGGCTTTCTGCTGCTGATGTTGGTACTAGCACGGGTGCTACCGTTCTTTGCAAGGCGAACAAGGCGTATGCTAATGCTGTCCGTGTCAGCACAGCCCTTGCCGCTGCTGGCAATGCCAGTAGCACATTTGCTGCCGAAATGGCCTGTAGAGTGTCCGGCGGCCCTTGTCGTTGCCGACGAGACTGGCATAGCGTCTGCCATTGCTGGCGGTGCCAGTACGGCTCCCACCGTTGCTGGCAACACCAGCAGAGCGTCTACCGTTGCTGGCGGTGCCAGCAGGGCTCCCGCCGCTGTTGTCAACACCAGCAGGACACCAACCGTTGCTGGCAGTTTGAGCAGGGCTCCCGCCACTGCTGGCAATGCTAGCAGGACGCCAGCCATCGCTGGCGGTGCCAGCAGGGCTCCCGCCGCTGCTAGAAACGCTAGCAGGATGCGAGCCGCTGCTGCCGGTGCCAACAGGGCTCCCGCCGCTGCTGGCATCGCTTTCAGGGCGCAAGCCGTTGCTGGCGGTGCCAGCAGGGCTCTTGCCGCTGCTCGCAATGCCATCAGGGCGCCAGCCGCTACTGGGGGTGCCAGCAGGGCTCCCGCCAGTGCTGGCAACGCGAGCAGAGGGCGGTGCGTTCCTGGTGGCATCTGCCAACACGCCTTCGCCTGCCGATGGGCCAGCGTGCGGTTAGTCCTTCACGCCTGCTTGCTGAGCTAGCACGACCTGCTTCCCTGTGTGGAATACCACAGCAAGGGGTACGCGCTTCTGTTCTGCGCCTCCCAAGGTCGCGCCATCATGCCAAGGCGGAGCCCGGTGGAAAACCAAGGCGGCCATTTTCGTTTTGCCGTCCCCATGTCCCGCGTTGGGACTAGCGTGGAGAGCAGTTGTTTGCGGCAGAGCCGCCCTGTGTTCGTGTCCGACTGTTGCATTCCGTTGGAGCGCTGTTGAAGCGCTCAATGGTGGCCGAGCGCCATGGCGGAGTTCCTTCAATGGGCTCACCGGATGCAGGGCTGTGCGACGGCCCGTCGCCCAGCCCGTCGCTCAGCCCATCGCTCAGCCCATCAATCAGTCCCGTGAGATTCCGTTGACCGGGCTTCGACAAGGGACGAGCTCAAGTCCGGGGAGAATGATCGAGCCGGACTCCCGATAAAGGGTAGAGTGCAAACTTGGTCCACCCTCTCGTTGACCCCGGGCAGTAAATGTTCGACAGTGAAAGTTTTCGGTCGGAGGACCGTTGGCTCTGGTTATCATTGTAACAAACTGGAGTCGTAGAAGGTAGGAGAGTAAACGAAAGCCCTCGGAATGGAATGGTTAGCCTCGACGGCTCAACCAGTGGGTAAATTCCCACCGGGTGGGTGCTGGAGCGCGTCCCACCGACCAACGTATCGTCATAGGGCAGGATGTTGTAGGATACTTTCCTGACGTGCTGATGTCATTGGATGTACCTGGACGGTCCATCCTCTTCCACTGAGGCTAACTATTAACCAATTAGCAAAAGGGTAAATCTTGACCTGGCAGATATTTGTATTTGGGATAATACCAGACTTACCCAGATTACCTGTTTGGATGTATAAATACCGAGTTCGTAGTTTATGGTCGGTTCTACCCAAGGGGTAGTGACCTATTTTGTACCACGACTATGTCACCGTGTTACAATCAGCAAGCATGCTTAATAGCCTAAATCCATGACCGTGTTACATGAAACTCCATGACCTTTGGATGCAGTGTACCGTACTATCACGTGAAAGACCAGGCATCTTGTTTTTAGTTTTTATATGAATGAGACTCGGACAATATGCACGGAACTCCATCACCTTTACAATTTGACACAAACACAAAAACTGGGATCTATGTCTAACACAAATACAAGTTCAAATTTCTTATGTCGTTTCATGTCCTCGTGTCATCCCTTAATTGCACTTTGATCTTCAAATGTCAAAATCTCGAGTGGCTCCTCGGACGTCGTTGGAAGGCGGAGATCCTTTCCCCAATCGATGCTCCAACAAGTAGACCAACTACAAAACATGACTCGGGTGTTCCACCATGACTGTTAGACCACCTTATACCGTGCAACATCCCAATAGCCTCTACGCCATCCACGTACCTCCATTGCCCCTCATCACCATCATGGAGTCCTCTAGCCACATCGACATCACAGCCTACCTCCAACCTGTCACCCTGAAAGAATATGAGGAGTAGCTGAAGCATGTTGTCCTGGCAAGCAACTCCCATCCTGTTGTGTCGAACCCCTTTAAAGTCCATCCTGGCCATCCGCCAAAGCTCATTGATGTCCACTCCTTTGCTAGGATGCCCATGCCCCCATCATCAAGACCTTTCCTCGCCGTACCCAAGATGCAAGGAACCCATTGTCCTTGACTTCGAGGATGATGAGGGCATGAGGGCATGGAGAAGGATGACAATTTTGAAAACAAGGAACGTCACGGATAATGCATCTGTGGTATCATCAAAGACAACTTCCTCCTTCTTGTAATCCGCACGCCACTGTAAGCATGACTGGTTCACGGGGGGCTGCGTCCGCATCATCCATGCAGATGTTATGAAATCGAAGTATGCCACTTTCAACGAGGCAGTGTGCTTACTACGAACAGTATACTGGCAGCCAGAGGGCTAATGCCGGCACAATGACCTCCTCACATCCACCATTCACTGCATGTACAAGCCCAGTAGTCCATGTGAGATGCTCGACAAGTTTTGCACGACGATGGAGTGCAGCCTACCAACACCACTATGTCAAGGCAAGACGGCCAGGAAGTGGCTACACGTTCCTCGTGGGAGACCTAGATTCTTTGCCAAAAATTCAAAGCCAGAGGAGGAGGTCAAAGATGCCCTTGTCTGCATGCATGAAAGAGGGACACCACTCAACGCCATGGTCATCTGGCACACCATGTTATGGATGACACATGACTAGGCCGTCGAGGCGCTCGACGGTGAGCCATTTGAACATCTTTATTCAAACTCTTTCTATCGTAACTTTTTGCTACATGAGCTATAATGGTGTTGGCGCCGATTGAACTCAGCCTTGATGCGTATTCCGATGTATTGGCCTGCACGGTACAAGTACATGTTCCTTCGTGTTGGCGTGTACACGAGGCCATACAATGTGGTGGACAAGTTCATAGTCAATACCGTCCAGACAACAATGCGGTTGATACCATTTCTAGACAACACCGCTGCACCGCTAGGTACGAAACACGTGCCAATGTTTGGGCGCACCGCCATGCGGTTTGTGACAACACTGCTTGCCACGACCATAGCAGATGAGATACTTTCATGCCAGGCATTGGGAGTATCTCACCTAGGTCATTTGGGCCGGTACTATAGACATTTGCCACCTCGAGGTCATCCATACACGCAAGGTGCATAATCAGTTTAGATTGCACTAAACGCACACAACCAATCTTTGGGCCAACACAGAAATGAGAACAACATTATTTTGTACTAATGTCACATCCGTGGTATGAAATCAGGTGTGCTGAGAATGATGCCAACTACGACAAACCCACTGTGCTGGTCATGTTGGAAGCATGGAAGCCTCATGCGTTGGGTACATTCCTGCGTTGAGTTAAACACAAAGGAGAGCAAGGGACATTGTCCACGGATGAAGTTGGGTTTCCATTCAAGGTGGCTAAACATCCAAGGTACAGCCTTGCAATATGGGTTTGAAGAAGCTACTTAAGGACAAGCTCAACGAAGGACTCTCCACCTTTGTGGCGGACACCCTCCTTAACCATGTCAAGGTGGACCTTGGCATGAAGCTTGTGAGAGAGTTGACGGCTTGCTGGCTTCTAGAGGCATGACATGGCTTTTACGACAGGCCAGACCTTGCCAAGCATGCATGGAGAAGATGTCCAATCGCACGTTCCACGAATGTGCGACTGATGACAAGCTGAAATTTTAGTGCAACCTTGTCGTGAACGGCTACCAGGGTGATCCCTTCAACATTATTGCTTCTATGTGATGACAGGAGTGTATTTTAGCCACACTTCCTATAACACTCTCTCTGGTTTTTTATACCTGTCTCGCTTGGCCATCGTTGCAAGCCTTCCTTGATTCTTTGTGAACGAGCGACGCAACTGTTTGAAGTAATATCAACCCTCGTATTTGCAATGGAAAACTATAGAGCACATGTTATTTTGACACAAATTCAATATATGATATGTTAATTTGACACAAATACGAAACAGTTCTCAATAAATATCTAAGAATCGTTTTATGTGCTAGTGCCGCATGTTATCATAGTTTGGTCAGCCCGTGCCTCTCTATGGGAGACCCTTTGACAACATTTGTTCCCATTTTAGTCTACGTGGATGGACCCTTGGTCACTTCAGATCTTTGAATTGCCTGGGATGTGAATGCACTTCTCCGACGAGGTAGATTCAATCAAAGGAATTTTATGCACTAGGTGAAGGGTGTATGCCGTTGTATGGTATAGTATGAAGCCTCCATGCAAGGTATTCACAAAATCATAGTTCCTAGTGGTTTGATCAGTGGTGGTTGGACGAAGGGAGGAGAGGGCAAGGCTGAAAATTTATGTGGGATTTGTAAGTGGAGGTGTATAACTTGATCTGTGGTCGGTGTGTAACAATATACACTTGTGAATGTGGGTGCGTGGGTTGTGTGTACAAATTTGTACTTGCGTATGTTGGTATGAAGAATGTGTTTGAGGTTGGTTCATGACCATCGGGGTGGAGGGGAGAGAGGGGGTTGCGGGGGTAGAATGTGTACCTAGAAATTGTAATTGGAGGTGCGTGGCTCGGTTTATGGGTTGTGTTGAGAAATATGTACTTGTCTATATTGGTTTGGGTGATTTTGTTTGGATTGTTTGGCGGTCATTTGATGGGAGGGAGAGGGGTGGGAGTGCGGGGGTAGAACGTGCATGTGGAGGGTGCATGTAGAGGTGGATGGTTGGGAGTATGGGTTGTACATAGAACTTTCTACTATATTTATTGGTTTGAGTGACGTGTTTGAGATTGCTTGGTGGTGGTTGGACAAGGGATGGGGAGGAAGGGTAGGGTTGGAAAGTGTGTGTGGGGAGTGAGAGTGGAGATGTCTTGCCTGGTGCGTAGGCTGTGTGTATGGATGAACATTTGTGTATGTTGGTCTTGAGTGATTAGATCAGTGGTGGTTGCGTGGAGGGGGCAAGGGATGAAAGTGTACGTTGCCTGCATAAGTGTAGGTGTATGTCTGGGTGTATGGATTGTTTGCGGAGTTAATCAGAGCCAATGTATACAGTAGAATACAAATGTACGAGGAGGATTGCTGTGATATTAAGATTCCAAGAAGTTGCACAGTGTTAAAAAATGTTGCTTTTACTTGGTTAGAGGAGTGTAGGTGGTCAAATTACTGGGGGTGGTTCTGGTTGAAAGTGTATATGAAGAGTACATAAGGAGGCCTCGGAGCGACAGAGTGGTTTGAGAGTATACATATACACTCGTGTGCTGGGTTCTGTGGGTTGAGCTAGAGGTGTATGGGAGGGGAGGGGAGGTTTTTACGTGAAAGTACATATGGGGAGTGGGTATGGAGGTAAATGACTGGTTGGTGTAGTGAGGAAAACAATTTACAATGGTGAATCATGTACTTTAGATAAGTGCAGGGATAGTTGTGGGGATTGAGAGTGTAAGTGGGAAGTTAAATTATAAGTGTATGTAGAGGTAGGTAGTTACACACGAAATTGTAAACTAGTACATACTGTTGCCTAGTTCAAGAAAGAGGGGTGTGGAAGTTAGAAATGAGCTTTGGGATGAGAATGGATATGGAAAGCATATGGAGAAGTGTGTAAAAGATTGTCTATGGTGTAAATGGATTTATAGATTAGTTCCTATAATTATAAATCTATAGAACATGTCATTTACAACCATCTAATTGAAATACATCCACGAGTAAATATTTGAAAACATCCTTTTATGTATATGCAAAATTACACGTGGAACTTCTTAATGGGAAAGCCTCTATTTCCAATATACTTGGGGAAATAGATTCTACACTGGAAATCTCCTATGACAGATCAGAAACATTGGTTTATTAAACACAATGCTGGTTATTATTGTAGTTCTTCCTTCTTTTGTATGTTTTCCATCAAGTTTTATCAGAATGAAAAGAGATTCACGCTTGACATGTTTGAAGTGAACATCATGACATTCACATTTGGCAGTTACAAACCAAACGTATCGTTTTAGAGACAATGAATAAACCAACCCACTGCTTGAGCGATGGGATTGCTGTTGAAATTATCAGGTACACATGCCATACCACAAAGCAGTCGTGCGGTCAGGTGTCAACAATACCATTTTACACAGTTCGCATGTTGACATCACAGTATTTGGATGTCGGGTTTTGCCGCCGGCCCGATTAAATTACCCACGGTTTTCCTCCGCTGTCTTTCGAAAGCTCATCACATCCTATGGCTCGCCACTAATGGCCGTCTAATGACGGAATCTAGAAACATGGTATGGCTTACTATTGCCGGAATCATCTGAGCAGACTCTTTAAGGTCAACATATCCAATGTGCGCCATGTGTTAACCGAGATGCATTGATGGTGCGACTGTGCTTTATTGACCTGTGCACTTGTATGCAACTTTTGGTTTCTCATACGGTCTTTGGAATCCACTTCCACAAACACACACCATGTACACTCCTTCGTATCAGTTAACAAAGAGGTGGTACCAGATTTTAGAAGCGGTTGCTTCTTCTCCCCGTCGCCGCATAAGTGTAAAGAGTGAGTGCAGATGAAAATCTCATATTCATTGCAAAAGTTTAATAATGTTGCACACAAACACAAGAATGAATCTTCATATTTATGTTGTAAGAAAATAACACTAGTGTATAGTGAAGCTAACTACATGTACGAACGGTCATGCACTTTCTCATACACCCCCTGCATGTACTTAGAGCCGGGGGGGGGGGGGTGTGGTGGGGAGGAGCAGTCCCGAAAGACAGGCATGAAGTTACCATTGTTCTCGGTCGTTCCCAAAACCATGGCTTTGGAACTTAGAGGTCCTTACAGTTTTGAAACCAGGTCATACGGAGCCTAGTGTGCATGAACGAACCCAAAAACATGTACTATATACATTTCCAACGAAATGAATCTGTACATAAATATGTCATGATCTTGAAAAACAGGTCAACGTATAGTATTTTTAGGATCTGGTAAGGATTTCCCTACTTAATTCCCCTCCCATCGAAACTATTCAAACAATTTTATAAACTTTCCACCGTTGTTTCTTTTCATGTGTAATCAGCCGGCTACACATTTTCATAGCTTTTGCAAGTCGTTTGTTGCTTCCATGAACATGGCCTATGAACTTGCATCTCCAAACGGTTTCACAGGTGAAGTCAACCTTGTAGCTGGTCCAAAAACCATCTCCTAAACATCCATGTTGGTGGTACACGTCGAATGGTTACCACTCCATGTGTTCAAGTTGTTATAAATGCAGGCTCCATGTAATTTGCCCATGATAGGAGTTTTTGGGGGAGATGGTAGTAGTTTTGATGTTGTTGTGTTTATTCAAGCTTCTTAATTCATTCACATCCACGTCTCATAGTATTTCTGTTTGAAATTACGTGCGTATGTCACGTGTGTAAACATAGGCTGGCGAACCGGCCTTCATCAAACATCTTGTATGGTTGGAACTCAATCCCAACGAGATCATGTGATCGTTCGTAAGTTGATTTACCTCGAAGGTTGGTGGACTCCCTGATTTAAGTTTAACCCCTTCTTTAGTGATTCTAGACAAACGAAGGTTGTGAGGTACTTCATATAGGGAGAACCCGTAAAAATCATCGGAAAGGGATGTGAGCACATTAAAGACTTTGGATGTATTTGTTTTTTGTGCCGCAAGTATTTTTACGTAGTTTCTTTGGCCTGGTGTGTTAATCATGAATACCTTCCACTCATTTTAATCCTTGTGGATTATTCATCTACACATTTTGTTTCCATGTGTTGTGTTTAGCACCTTAGTTATGCCAATGTGCATGTATTTACATGATGAAATTCAGCCGGCCAATGCGTTTTGATGCTCTCCGTCCTCACACGAAGAAACATTGGTGCATTCACACATGAAAACACTTGTTTCAACATTCAAAGCCTGATGTGCAGTGTTCCGTGTGGTGTTTATGTGGCCATTTACTGGCCACAACATTCTGACATGTCCTAGGTTTGTCCGGCGTATAAAAAACTAGCGGTATCTAGGAAGGACACGTCGCGAAAACCATATACCTAGTGCGCTAGCATTGTTCATCATTGGTGAGTTCTACGTCATGTATTTTATAACTTAAATGGCCACATGTCTTTGCAAGTACATGCAAGGCCTATGTTTCGTATGGATTAGCGAACATGTTGTTGCGACAGAGCTATTTAGATGCCATATAGATAACTCCGTCACAACAACGTGTACATTAATCCGTATGAAACGTAAGCATTGCATAAAAAAAAAGAGAAGACCTCGCTACCATTTTAGTTTCTGGATTTATCCTGTAAAATCAATCATGCGTGTGTCTTTGAAAGTAGTTGAGCTATTGTATGTTCCTTGCATTGTTCCCTGTCCCACTCTGCCTTTTGTGTACACACACATGATCAATTTACCTCCTATCCTCTCTTTCTCCCCCACCCTCTCTCTTTTCCCTGGTCTCCCTATCATCTCTCTATCTTATGGGTTCTCTTCCATGCTCCCCTCTTCCATGTGTGATGGCCTTATACCTCTCCCCCTCTGTTATCCATTGTCCCCCCTCTTTGCATGTAATGATGTCCTGGTGTAACGCCCTGATGCGCGACATGATTCTCTTCGTCATGCAGGGTAGAACAGTGATGCAAATATCGAGACGTCCCAGATTGTCTGCTAGTCCGACGATGAATGAGTTTTGTATTGGTTCACTCCTCAATCAGTGCTCTTTATATTGTTTTTTCTGGATGAATGCAATGATGAGTATGTTTTGGGCATGATCTCTTGGCCTGGAGAGACAGGCATGTTGATACTTGTATTTGTTTTGTAACATACTTCTAGCTCGTGGTTTTGTTTTTTGTCCTTCGCCTTGAAATGTATTTGGAAACTTTCCTAACCAAGGTCGTAGGCTCGTTCTCCTTAGGCCCTGCCTTATTCTGATGGGATTTTCACCATGCAAGTTTTAACATTGAAGAATAACGCTAGCATACTCCTCTACTTCACTTCCCCCCCTTTCGCTTTATTATATTTTCCACCACTCTCCCTCTATCTCACTCCATCCATCCCTTTTAATGTTTACAGTTCACGTTCCTTCCACCAATTTCCCCTCTATTCTCTCAAACCCCAGGGCGTTTCCTTTTCTCCATGCGTGGGGGTGAAATCCTGGAATGCAAGACCATGCCGTTTTATTACTGAGTTGTAGCACACCCCTACTATAAGAGATACTATGAAACCCGAAAAGGCTAACCTGGTTTAGTCACAAAATTGGATGTTTCCACAAATACAACTTCACGTATTTGTTCACTAGGTAATATTGTAATTGGTCGGGCCTATTCGTTTCCGAGGAGACGCAGACGCATGATGTATTGCCACTATTCTTTGTCCGATTTATTGTGTGTAATGTAGTGTCTGAAAAGCTGAAACAGGATTGGATGGATTCTTTTCGTTGTTGTGCTTCCCTCATGTACTCCATGGCTAGAACAAGCCTTTGATACATGAATGGAGTCTATGTTGACCTCCTGAAATATTGAATAAACCCCACCATAGATTCAAATGGATGCGTAATATGTCACTGCCATCTCTCTTCTGCCTTTCATCGGATCAAAGCAACAACTGGAAGACTAGATAGTTGGATATGTCCGAAGTGGACACCAAGCGCATTGAAAATCTATGACAAGGCCATTGTATAGTTTAACACCATTTTGAGAACAGAGAATTGGACCGGAACAAGGATGATTTTTTTGTGGGTTAAGGATAATTTTTAGCTATCACTAGTGGTACTATAGTAACGTCAACAGACTCCACTTGCTCAGAGACATGGTTGTCCACCTAAGTTTATCTTCGTGATCTTAATTATGATTCTAGATATTTCCAGTGTCATCGAAACATTATATGAATATTCGTTTACGAGAAAATAAGGACAACAAAAAATATCCCAAACACGATCCTAGCAACAGTCACAATGTCACCTAGCTTGTTGACCATGATCACTTCCCCAAGCCCACTACTATATGCTTCTGTTACTACTCGAGGCATAGTTACCTGCATCAACCCGTAGGTTCCTGTTCGCCACACACGAGCGACCGGGTTTGACGTGGCTGTTTGTGCAACAAACTCGGTCGCTTTAAAGCATGCCTGGCAGATTTTGTGATGGGTTGCCAAGCCAGCCGGTCTTAGACCCTTGCAAACTTTGGGCCGGACCGTTCGAAGTTTGAAAGTTGAGTTTCAAATGACTCAAGGATGCAGCGCGACGTGCACGCCGACTGCCCAATTGATGCGTTTGGTCGAATTCAAGGACTAGAAAAATGTTGAGGATGATGTTGTAGTGTACCCGTCATTTGGGTCGATAGATCAGCGGTTTCCATAGCCGAAAACAAATTGACGGTCGTGTCCACATTTTAAATCGACATGTCAATGGTGTCCATAGGCAAAAACGAAATGACAGCGGTGTCCATGATGGAAAATGAAATGACAGATGTGCTCTCGGTTAGTGTCCCTCATGGGCACGGCTGACGTATATTTCATGTTCCTCACAGACTTTAAATGGATATAAACATCGGTGATGAGATGGACTGCTAGTGCATAATCGGCAGATGTACGCGTAATATGGAACGTAATTCACGTGGTTCGACATGGTTCTGACTCCATTTTCAGGGAGATATGACATATGATATTGCAAGGACCCCGGCTCCTACCTACACTCTGCACACAATATGGCTGATTGTGTCACCCAATTGATGTGATCAAAGGATCCTGGAAGTTTACGAGCTCGCAGATCGGTTTGCCTAGAACGCGTCCCTACCTTTTTGCATATTCTTTTATGATTTGATAGCCTGTCTTGTTGCAAATAGTGCCGGTTCCTGTGTCGCAATGCACCTCCCAGGATGCACGGGTACCATACGAGTCCCTTGAGTGTTGTCATACCTACGATGGAAAAATATGTTTTCTCCAGCAAGGCATGCACATCGTGGGAGGGTTTTGCCTTGTTGGTCATTGCGGTGTAGCTTACCATCAATGATTCCGCACCCCTTCACAAGACCTTGGCTCAACGCGCAAGGGAGAACAAATGGGCATATCAAAATCATTTAGTACCATGTTATATGCACGAGGCTTCTAGGTTTTCTTCCGATGGCCGAGGAAACACAGCAGATGGTTGGTGAGACTGTCACATCATCCTGGTTTCAACCCGACGACAACGATGATGAGGTGATCAATGAACCTTGCACGATGCGCTAGTCTCCTCCTCACACAGACAAGAATACTCCACGCACTGTAGCCAATGATTCTCCACGCTCTACAACTGAGGCTCCTATCAGGATGTTGCGTCTAGGCGGTCAAGTGCAGTCAAGCAAGGGTCCGTCCATCGGGTCTGACGATGACGCCAAGGCAGCCGACGCCAAGGCCAAGGCCTCGCGCAACATCGCCAACCCGATCCGGAATTTGCAGCCTCAAAGAAGCGGAAGGCTATCGTTGACTTCCTCGGTGGATTGTCTTTGAGACCATGGCTACGTGCAAACCTGTAGTGGAAGAGTACGCGATTAACAACTGCATGTCGTCCAGGTGGCTGAAGAGCGACCGCACTCGCTTTGTGGTGCGTTGCAATGAGTAAATCGCAAAAAATGCGCGTGGATAGTTCCTGTAGCGTTCAACAAGAAATCCGGTTCCTTCACGATCACCCCGTTCACGGACGACCACCTCTACGGTCTCGGAGTTAACCGGGATTTTCCAGTGTGCTCCACACGTTGGGTTGCACGGCACATCCAAAGCACCCTCACAAAGGGCCCGTTGACAGCACCAAAGGCACAGCAAGCAATCACGATGAAGGTTGGGGAGAAATTCCTGTACACCATCCTGAACCGTGCCAACAAGGCTGTTTGGAGATGATACATGGCAAGAAGGAGAACTCGTGGAGCATGTTCCCTGGCTACGTGGATGAGGCATGGTTATGCCCATTTTTTCTTAATGTTTAGAACGCTTTCACCACGCCTCTATTCTGTTTCCACTTCCCCACTAATTGTCAAACCTGCCCTTTCATGCAGCTCATGAAGGTGGACGTACTTGCCATCGCAAAGACTGCAAAGGACCGGGAGATTGGCGTGTTTGACCGAGTGTTTTTCGCACCAAGTGCGTGTCGTAAAGATTTTGAGTTCACTCGGCGTGTGCTCGTGATGGGTGGGACCCGCCTGAAGAATGGGCACAGGCAAGTCGTACTGTTTATGCGATTTTTCAACGTGAACAACAACGCCATGCTTGTGCCGTACTCCTTGGTGTCTGGAGAGGACAAGCAGAACTAGACATCATTATGCGAGCTTGAGACAGTAGCATATCCAACTGTGGCACATGTTGGAACCATTGTCATTTCTGACTATGAGAAAGGCTTGGCGAACGTGGTGGAGGCCAAACTTCCCGGTGAAACACATACCTACTACACCTGGAACCTCACGAGGAACTTGCACTCCTGGTGCCAGGACAGGTCGGGCACACTGTTCTAGAACTTGGCCGGCGTGACGACATGAGGATTGGGATGGGATCCTTTCCGAGATGCGCCGGTCAGCATCAAGGGCCGTGGAATACCTGCATGATGAAAATTCACAGCTAGGCATCCCCAAAAGAATAATAGAGCAGGCTGTACTGCCCTCTACCTTGTGGTGGACATCCTACCAGCAACGCCATGTAGTCATTCAATGGTAAGCTCATGGAGCTCCGGAAAATGTACCCGTACTTTTGCACTGTGAACCTCCATGTCTTCGTACAAAGGCTCTGGCACGTCCGTTGCAAGATAGCATATAACGCAGAGGAGAACGTTGCGTTGACGCTGTACCTGAAGGTAAAACACAACTGTGACCATAGCTGGGAGTATAGCGTTGACCTTGACGGGGACGACGTAGGACTCTGGACAAGCCGCACAACAGTTTGCCCAAACGGCACTCCAAGCAACGTCAACATCAACACCAAGGATTGCATAGTGGTTTGGCTAGTATTCCACCATGGAGAATATCTCATTCCCACTAGTCACGTCAATTTGGCCACCCTTCATTGTCGATTATACTGTCCTCTTCCGTGATCGGCGTAAACGTCGGCTCTAGTGAAGAACGATAAACGACAAAATGAACCACAGGCTGTCAAGACAGCCTGCCAACTTGCAATACTTATCTGCGACATGCAAGTCGTTAACGAATGAATACTTTGAGCAAATAGCAGATACGGTTGTCCTGGTTTTCCATTTTTGGGCGCATGATGAAAAACATGGGCACTGGTTTTATTTCCTTTTCGACTCTGGACACCGGTGACATATTGTTTTTTACCATGGATGCCGTCTTTTTGTTTTCGACTGTGGACACCACTGATCTATCGACCCAAGCGATGGGCACCGCTCCATTTGCGTCCAAATTTTGAACACCCCCTTCATCGAACTTAAGTTCCACTCTCAACATATACGGCCAATTTGGGCGATGTGAGCCATGCCAATACCCCAAAGAGTGTTGGTTTGTGGCATGTGGTGACCTCTGGCCTTGTTGCACACTCAATACCGGCTGATGCAGGCTACTGAGCAAGCAGATTTCCTTCAAGCAATGTCCCCATTGCGGTTGGTGATCAGCAGACCCAGCGTACAGCAGCCCGTGTCATCGGCACAATCGTGTGCCATGTTAAATATTGGTTGTGACAATGGTAGTTGGATTCAGCCTGGGTCTTGCTCTTGCTGGTCCTGACTTGAAATGTTAGAAAGGAAAATCAGCTTGGGGGGCTTTTCAACTCCTAGTGCAGTGGGGGAGTGCCACGAGTGAGATCGAGCTCGCAACCCGCTCGCTTGCCAGTTCCCACTGCGTCACCTAACCAAGGCGTCCCGTGTGACTTGGTGATTTCACTTCATGGTTTTCTATCTCCACGTTACCTGCATCGTTCATGGCTATCCTCCTTTTCCCATGACAGTTGATACTTCCACATGCCTTACTCCTAGGCTCCTTGCTGTGTCCTACTGGTATCAGAGCAAGTGTGGAGGAGACGAGGACGTAGACGAGGACGATGCATCTAGCCGTCGTCCCCTCCCTGGGACCGTTGTCGGCATCTCTGCTGTGGCCGCCACTCTCGCCGGCGCTTCCGCCTGCTGAGCTGCTCTCTTGCGACTTCCTCTTCCCTTGCAGCCTTCCGTGTAGGCCTAGGCTACAACAATTCTCATGCGACAGCTGCTTTCGCCTACTACGGCTTGACATAGTCCCGCCACCATCCTTTGACGGCGGCGGACCTACCCCTGCCATGCTACAAACCTCTACCGTACTGGAGCCCTCTACCCACTTGCATTCTGGCCTCTAGCCCGGGCTGGGCCTATGTCTGCTTCTCACATTCCGCAACACCAGGGCTCTTACTGTCCCGCCGCTCATTTGGTGGCAAGACGGCTAGATTCTCAGTCACGCTCGACCCCGCTTGGCAGCAACAGAGCCGTACCCCAGCAGTAGCAAACTTAGTTACAGCCGTCCGTGGCTGCACCCGTACCTCTCCGCCCGCAACTGCCTCTCTAAACACACCACAGCGGCTTCGGGAGTAGAAGCTTAACCACGCAGTTGCTCTCACCGACTGCTCCTGCCGCATTGGTGGTCGAAGTGGTCACGCTGGCACAACATGAGGCCTTTAACTCCGTCCCCGCAGAGGCCACCCACGAGGAACGGGGTGTGTCACCGCGTGAGCGATGTTGGCCTCGTACCGGAGGCGGGAGTCCCGTGCCATTCTCGTATGTCTTTCCCAAGAGAATCCGGTAAGCCCTCTATCTCCTAACACCTATAGTGGGTATTGGGAGGGTGGTGACTTTGCTGCGAAGCTGCTGCAACCACCCTCCATGCCGTCCTCCATACGCGCTCTACCTCGCCAACACGCTCACTTGTGCCGCATCCGCGGTCATAAAAGCAAACATGGCGGCACCAGCAACCTTTGCAACGGGGGCATGTGCGGCACGTACCCCAGCGTCTAAGTCAGCTAGACGTGACATCGAATCTTACACCAAGGCTGCTGTGGTGCTTGGACCTGTTGTAGCAGCTGTTACTGACATTAGCACCCAAGTCTCGGCTGTTGCAGCCACTGTTGCCTTTGGCACCTCCTCTGTTATATGTGTCACAGCGCCCACCGCAGCAGCTGTCCTCACCTCGACATTTGCAACGACCACATCCGCATCATCCTCGTCATCTGTGTCCGTCAGTATAGTGACCAAAGCTATCTCAGTCTGTGTTGAATCTAAGCGCAACCACGGTGACTGGTGTCCTGACCTTCCTTGTCTCAGCCGCATCCGTAATGTCCATTCTCATAGCCACTGAAGCTGTTGTTATTCCACCCCTTTTTTCTTTCCCACGCTCTCCTCCCTCCTCTTGAGTTTTCACCTTGCATGCCTTGCATGTCCTACTCTTTTAGCTCTTCTGTTCCGGATTACCCTGGGACTGGAAATTGTCTTGTAATACTGTCTATGCATGCGTAAGGCACCTCTCAGTTTTTCCATGCCCAATGGGGTGGGGAAAACTCTGTCAAAAGTTTCGGCGTAGTCCCTTCTTCGTCACCATGCCAGGTGACGACGTTTTGGTCATAGCTGACCTGCAGCGACAACTCAACCGAGCTCTTGAGGCCTACCATCAAGCCAAGGACCGCCTCAAGCTCGTTGACGAAAATCGCGTAGCTTTGGCTGACGAAGTTATTTCCCTTGTGCTCAAGCGTCAGCCTACCGCCTCTGCTTTCTTGCCTGTTGGCTCCAATGCTAACACTGGCTCTATTGCCCCCTGTTCCACCTCTTATTCTGCTCAGACCTTTGCTGCCAATGCCTTTGGTGTCACAGCACCACGCTAGCATGATATTTTCTCTCAGTCCCAAGTGCTTGCCTAAGCCTTCCCTTCTGCTCCTGGGAGGTGCGCTTCAATGCTTGGGCTCAAGGAAAATGGCTCTAGTAGTATTACTCCTCCCCTTATCCTTTTTCCTCCTTCATCTCCATCCCCTTTAATGCTTCCCGCACTGTCCGTGCTCTCATTGCCGCGGCGCCTGAGTACCCGGTTGATGACATCGGCACATTCAACGATGACCCCTCGGTCGGGCGCCCTGCATATCAAGTAGGTGCCTATTCCATGCTTTGCCACCGCACCACCTACACTGGCCAGGCCACTCATAGTGCTCTGATGGTCCAGTTTAACACTCTCCTCATGCGTGCCGATGAGTCTGCTGACGCCTACTAGGCGTGCGGTCTCAAACTCCTTCATGAGATAGGGACGCGGTCCTAGGCCAGCTGTCGGCCGTCCACACCATGGTCACCGGGCTCATTCCTGATCTTTGACCTCCTCCGTGACGTCGCCCCTGCTGAGTTGCAGCGTCTTGCCTTGCAGCGTGTCCCACCGAAGTCCCCTCCTGGCGTCGGTGCTCTTTGGGACTTCTCTATCGATCGCCTTGCTGCCTGGTGGGCCAGTCTACAGAATGACTGGTTGTACCGCTCCTCCGTCACTGGCGTCGCTGCACTCACTACCACTTCGTCACCCTCCTCGACCTCAACATCCTCTTCCTCCTCCTCCTTGGCAGCCTCCTCTGCGTCGGCCGTTGCCGCCAAGGGCCGTGGTCAAGGCAGGGGTCATGGTAGAGGCAGGGGCAAGGAAAAGCCCCCTGCCAACCCTACTCGTATGCTAGCGCTGTGGTCTGTTGGAACTGCGGGTCTGACGAGCACTCCGCCCGGGTGTGTCGAGCTCCACCGGATGACCTGTGTATCACTTACGCCATGCACGCTCATCGTGCTTGCACCTCTGGCGCCTCCATGACATCCAGCTCCGGCTCGAGCTCTATCTCCTCCTTGGCCTCCACTCCCACCTCCTCCGCTCGGGCCTATGTCAGTGAAATCTGAGACTCTTGCTTCTCACGTTGATTCCTTTGACTCACCTCACAGGTTCAAATCCCCCCATGAGCATTATTCCCCAACCCAACATACCATTTGCCCCTTCTTGGGCTACCCCGCCCATTTACCCCCAAACCTACTCCATGCATTTACCCATCTAGGGACTACCCCACCTTGTCCCTCTTCCCAAACAGGCTACACCGCTACTTCACCCCGCATTATCCTTTCCCCAAATCTGGGCAACCTCACCTTCCCATCACCTCACCTCCCCACCACCTCACCTTCACACCACCTCACCTTCCCACCACATCACCTTCCCACCACCTCACTTCCCCACCTCACCTTTCCACCACCTCACCTCCCCACCTTACCTTCCCACCACCGGACCTCCCCACATCAGCTCCACACCTCACCTCCTCCCCACCTCACCTTCTCACCACCCCACCTCCCCACCACCTCACCTTCACAGCACCTCACCTCACCCCACTTGCTGTTTACCTTCCTGCTTTACTACTTAGGCCACAAGTTGTCCTAGCTCTCACTCATTCATTCAATCCAACACATTCGTTGTGTTCTCATTCTTGACATGGTACCAAAGCTCAAGTAACCCTCCTGTCGCCTCCCTCCGCCGTCTCCATCACGGCCATCACTTCGCTCCAGCACACGTCCGTCGCGAGCGATTCATCTTCCGCGCTTCAAAGCCGATTCTGGCTGTAGCTAGTTGTAGTTGACTTCCCCCTCTACCTTTCCACCGCAAAAAAATCCACTTTTAGGATTTTTCTCAACATCGGCAATTTTCTGCCCACGACTTCCGTCGCGAGCGTTTCGCCTTCGGTCCTCTCACTCCAATTTCTTTTGGAGCTAATTGGAGTCGACGTCTTCCTCTGCCTTTTCATCGCAGAAAAATCCGTTTTCAGATTTTCCCTCGGCTCTCCCGGACATCGACAGATATCTGCCTACCTCATCCGTCGCGAGCGTTTCGCCCTCGGCACTCCCACTCCAAAAAATTCTGGCCCCCCTCCCTCCTGGTCTCCTCCCCCACCTCTCCATCGCAAAAAAAAATTAAAAGGACACTTCCCACTTTTTTGACCTAATTTTTTTTCCCACTCCCCGGCTGCCCACCCGCCTTGCCTCAACTCTCCCTTCATGGCCTCCGTTGCTGCCATGGGCGGCTCTCTCCTTGCCGTCCTGAAACTCGCCGCCAAGCGCGACGGAACCCATAACTACAAGCTGTGGGCGTTCAACCTTGGCATCTACTTCGGCTCTACGGAGCAAAAGGGAATTCTCCTCCGCTCCATCATCCGCGGCACCGGCTCCGGCGCACCTCCCACCGACCCCACCGACACCGCCAAGGTCGATGCATGGGAGCTTGCGAACAACACCACTCTCCTTGCCATCCTCGCCACTACCTCCCCCGACCTCCACGACGACATCCGCGCTCTTGGCGATGACGCTAAGACGGTGTGGGCTGCGTTCGCGGCTCGCTTCAACACTACGACCTCCACCTCGTGCGGCATCAAGATTATGTCGCTCTTCAACGTACCCTACTCCGCCCACTCCGACATGGGCGGATACATCGCTGCTTGCACCACCATTGCCTCCGACCTCAAAGAGATGAAGGTAGCGATGCCGGAAGCGGTGGTGTGCACAGGTATCATTGCCGGCCTCCCACCCCGCTTCGACGTCATCCGCCAAATCCTCCTTCAACTNTCACAATCAATGGAGCAACCACCTCCATGAGTGCCACGTGCCATTCCCAAGCCACCCTCTCATCACCCGCTTCCCCTCATGGCTCTATCTCCGGCCTCCATGTTCCCTCTCTTCGCACCAATCTCCTCTCCGTTCGTCAACTCCAACAAGAGGGCGTCACCATTACCTTTCCCGCCTTCGGCACCGAAGCTCATCTCACTTCCTCCGGCTCTCACCTCACCACCTTCCGCCTCTCAAACAACCTCTACCGCCTCTCCGCTCCTCGCTCACAATCAACCCTTGCCGCCTCTCCCTCTCCGACTTGCGTGTGCCGTCACATCTCCAACCCTCTCATCCTCCACCATCACCGACTTTGCCATCCCAACTTCGCCGCCCTCCAACGCCTCACGTCCAAGAATATGGTCGTCGGTCTCCCGCGTCTCCCACCTATTCCTACTCTTCCCGCCCCCGCTTGTCCCTCTTGCACCCTCGGCAAGCTCAAAGCCACCTCCCATCCTTCTCACCCGTCCCGTGCCCCTAAGCCTCTCGACTTGGTCCACCTTGACCTTGTCGGCCCGATTCACCCCACCTCTCTCCAAGGTCACTCCTATTTCCTCACTATCGTTGATGACTCTACCCGTTTTGGAACTGGACTCCTGCTTGCCTCCAAATCCGATGCACGGGACGCCTTCCTTGCATGGGCAAACCATGCATCCGCCCGATTCGGTCGCAACATTCTCCATCTCCGCTCCGACCGTGGAGGCGAATTCCTCTCCACACTCCTTTCGGAGTATTGCGACCACCACGGCATTGACCATCAACTCACTCTTCCCGAGTCACCCGAACAAAACGGCATTGCCGAGCGTCGCAATGGCGTCCTCCTCGCCATCATCCGCACTCTTCTTGCTCATGCTTCGGCACCAAAGCCTTACTGGGCGTACGCTCTCCGCTACGCCTCCCACGTCCACAACCTCTACCCTTCCTCTATTCTCCCGGATGTTACTCCATGGGAGGCATGGTTTGGTAAGAAACCGGACGTCTCCAATCTTTGCGTGTGGGGTTCTACGGCGTACGTCCTCCTCAACAAGTACCAATGCTCGCAGCAACACACTTCCAAGATTGCACCACGCGCCGCCCCTCACATGTTTGTGGGCTTTGCTCCAAAGTCGACTGGGTACGTGTTCCTTGACCCCGCCACCGGACAAGAGACGCATAGCATCGACGCCGCCTTCGACGAAATCCTCCCCTTCCTCCCTGCTACCTCTCACTCCACACCCGCTTTTGAGTGGGCCCACTTCGATGTCCTCCCCTCTCCACCACCTCTATCAACCTCATCCTCCACGACTCCTCCGAGCCCTTCCCCCACTTCCTCCCTTGCCGGTTCTCCCCCTCCTCCTCCCTCCACCTCACCTCCATCCTCCCCTCCCGGATTTCACCTTCCTCCACCCTCTCCTCCCGGCTCTCCTCCTCTGTCCGCGGTTCCTCCCCCTCCCCCTCCCCCTCC
>SZWC01000183.1:23611-56678 GCA_023375785.1 Penium margaritaceum
TATATGTATATGTATATGTATATGTATATGTATATGTATATGTATATGTATATTTATATGTATATCTTTATCGTCATGCACGTTATCATTCTCCTTGACGCTCCTCAGTGCACGTGGCTTTACCCCTGCGTCCATTCCATCAATATCAATCCACCCCCTGCCATCTGTTTTGATCATCCGCTTGGCACAGGGACCAGTCTGGTTGCATCGCCACTCTTGCGACAACCTGTACCCACGCTGAGCCTGCGCATGCGGCTCGTCCCTTTGCTCAATGTCCATCATCAGCTTCCACCTTCAATAGCAGAAATCTTCAGCAGCTGCGGTCAGCACAAGGATCTGCACATGCTACCTGCCCACTTCGTAGCAGCCTGTACCCACGTTGGCAGTAGCTTTCTTGCGGCGCATTGGCTATTGCCTTCCCATTGCCACATTCTACTCCTCTACTCAGCAGCACGCGTAGTTCTCTCCCTGTGCCTATTCCAGTAACATCGTTCTGCCGCCTGCCATCAACTCTAATCTCTGCTCAGGACAAGGTTCCGCCCAGTCGCATCGCTATTCTTGCAACGACCTGCTCTCGCCAAAACTTCCACGCGCACGTGGTTACATCTCTGCGCCCATCTCATTTTCCTTCATCCGCATCCGCCCCCATCTGCAGTACACAGCTCTGCACACGTCAGCTGTCTTGCAGTGCCCTGAATCCTCACTTGCAGCTGTGTTTCCTTGTGACAAGTTGGTATTTGCCGTCTCTTTGCCACACTCTGCTCCTCTATTCTTGCAGTGCACGTGGCTCCAACCCTGCGCTCAACATCTCTCCTCAACTTTGGTCAACAGTACAACAGGCTCTGACTTCCAAAAACCATGTTTGGTCACGGGTGACACTACAGTCTTTGCAGATGGGGCCGTGAACCAGACATGGACCGAAATGTGCAGACTCAGATTCGCGACATTCCAGTGCTCAAGTTTGTCGATGAAGAAGACAATAACTTCATTGAATGGGAAGAAGCTCTGCTAGGTGTCAGCCAGCATGTGTCAGTTCGTGACTTCCGTCTCAAATGACTGTTTGTAGAACTAGTGGCTTGGTCCGTTTGACGTTACCAAGCCTACTGGGCAAAGCATGAACACGCTCTCCTCAAAGCCCGAGCTTTTCTCCTCACCACCACTTATCTCCCACTCCACAACATCATCATCTTTGGGGCAATGGACATCCCTAACATCATGGCCAACATCGAGGAGTTATGTTCCCAAGGAGAACCTCGAGAACAAACCCTCCAATGAAGAATGAGAGGATACAAACCTCAAGGCCTTCCTCCTACACACTCCCTCCTCCCCAAGTGTTTGCACCAACTCCATCTCGATCACCAGAACCCTCCGTGGAAGAGGAGCCTGATTCCCCAGAAGACAACATGTAATCTCACTAGAGATTTCCACACTCCTGTCCATATCGGTGTACCTTGGGGTGTCAGTAAAATACTACACCGATAAGAACTCTCACCAACGGTTCAGGTCTTGGACTGAACCAACTTGACCAACAGCTCTCAGAAAACACCTGTTGAGACCTAACGGTCAAGTCATCCCATAATAAAGTGACATCTGTCACCCGCGTCTGGCTAGCGGAAAGAAGCCGTTGCCTTACTAGTCTGTCCCGTTCTCTTCGTATACACAGAGGCTGTTCATTCCCTCAAATCAACCGAGAACAGTAATTTTCACCCTGTTCGCCTTTGGTTCCGCATAATCACTGCCATGTCCTTGCTTTGCTTGGTCTTTGCTCCGTCTTCCCTCGCCATTCACTCTCAGCTCTTGACCCCTCACTCCATCACTCTCATTCCTTCACTCAGCACTCATCAGTCCATAACTCTCGCTCTGTCTCCACTCTCACTGGCTGGCTACCTGGCTACCTTGCTACAATATTCGGCACATGAGTTTTCTCCAACCTCATGCGACTAACGCATTGCGACGTCTCACGCATCTTTGCTGCCATAGTCTATCTGCCATGGCTCCATATGTCTCATTGCTTTTGTCCTCTGCTGTCATTGATGTCTTCCTTCGCTACATTGTTCTGACACACAATGACCAACCGAAGTAAAAATAGGTCACTTATCAAGACCAAATATTCTAACTGTGTGTGGTAAAATTTGACAACTCATAACACAAGTCACAAATGGTCAGAGCGGTAGACAATGGTTTGGGAATACTTTTTTCCTTTTAGCAAGTACAACGACCTTCAATAAGCATTGGCACTGTGTGGCTACCATGCACAATGAACAGCCAACATAGGCATATGTCACTGACCATGACCACTATGTGTGGTTAAAACCTGTAAGACGAGTGACAAATGGTCCGAGGGAAAAGCAATGATTTGGGAATACTTGGTATCATCTAGCAAGTACAAAGACCTTTGATAAGCAGTGGCATGGTGTGGATACCATGCACAATGACCAACCAAAGTAGGCATATGTCACTGACTATGACCAAAGAGATTCAGTGTGGGTGGCCAATGTGACAACTCAAAACATGAGCCACAAATGGTCACAGGGAGAAACAATAGGTTGGGAATACTGGTTATGAACTAGAAAGTACAAAGAACTTCAATAAGCAGTGGCATGGTGTGGCTACCATGCACAATGACCAACCAAAGTAGGCATGTATCACTGACTATGGCCAAAGAGGTCACTATGTGTGGTCAACGTTGACAACTCATTATACCAGTAGAAAATGGCAAGAGGGAGAAACAATGGGTTGGGAATAATTGCTATTGACTAGCTAGTACAAAGACCTTCAATATGTAGTGGCACGGTGTGGATACCATGCACAATGACCAACCAAACTAGGCACGTGTCACTGACCTTGACCAAAGAATTTCACTATGATGGGTCAACGTTGACAACTCATAATACAAGACACAAATGTTATGAAGGAGAAACAATTACTTGGGACGAATAGGTATCATCTAGCAAGTACAAAGACATTCAATTATTAGTGGCATAGTTTGGCTACCATGCACAAGGACCATTCAAAGTAGGCGTATGTCACTGGCCATGACCAAAGAATTTTACTATGTGTGGTCAATGTTGACAACTTATAATACGAGTCACAAATGGTCAGAGGGGGAAACAATGGTTTGGGAATACTAGTTATTACCTAGCATGTACAAAGTCCTTCAATATGTAGTGGCATGGTGTGGCTACCATGCACAATGACCGACCGAAGTAGGTATATGTCACTTATCGGGACCAAAGAGTTTCACTATGTGTGGTCAACGTTGACAGCCCATGATATGAGTCACACATGGTCAGAGGAGAGAACTTTCAGAAATAAGGGACTTCCACAAGGTGGAAAATACCAGGTCTCACCATCTTCTCGGAGAAACCAGAGCGGTAACGGCTCTTCCGTGCACGATCGTTGCACTAGATCCCAGTCGCTTCCTCATAAACTGCACACACGACGCAGACGCGTCCGGCTAGCGCAGAAGCCGTTGCTCGTCCCCTTTTATCGTATTATCTTAGCATAAACAGAGGATGTTCATTCCCTCCTAGTCACCCCAGAACAGTTTGCTCTACCTCAACTTTCTCTTGCTGGCTACCTGTCTACCTCATAACTATATTCATTACATCATTTCTCTTCAAGCTCCTGTGACTAACTCCCTGCAATGTCTCACGTCTCCTTGCTGCTGTCATCCATCTAACTTGCCCATGCATGTCTCATTGCTTCTGCTTTCTTCTGCTCAGCCAGCCCTCTCCATTCTTCTGACATGGTACTAGACATCATGTGACATTGCCTGGTTCCTCCTGACCACATCATCACCTGCGTGCTATCATCGCTGCTGTATGCGGTCTCACCAGCATTTTACGCAGCCGCCGCTCTGCACCTTCCATCTTCGCCAGCAGGTAACGTAAGTAGCACTGATTTGATCATTTCTCAAGCTGCAGCAACTTCTCGTTATCCCAATCAAGCCTTGCGCCCAATGTCACGCCCGTAAAAAATGTCCGGTGACTCTATCGACAACAGCCACAAGTAGCTTTCGAGCCGCGTCCTGTTGCCATCTTTGTAGAAGCTTCCTGTTGCTCCTTCTTACTCTTCTTTCTGCCTGCCGCATTCCAACTAACCATTATATGCGTAGATTATTCTCTTCCTTTTCCTCTTCCCTCCTAACTCTGCCGATAACAAAAGAGAAACGGTCACATATCCGCCTCTGCCTACTCCATTCTATCATCCTCCATCCGCCGCATTCACGGCAACCTGTTTCATTGACATCATCAGCATCATCTTCACCTTTCCCTGGCTTGCTCCAGCATTCTCTGGCTTGCTCCACCTTTCTCTAGTTTGCTCCACCTTTCTCTGGCTTGCTCCACTGTTCTCTGGCTTGCTTGATCTTTCTCTGGATTTCTCCACCTTTTGCTAGCTTGCTCCACCTTTCTTTGGCTTGCTCCACTATTCTCTGGATTGCTCCACCATTCTCTGGCTTGCTCCACCTTTCTCTAGCTCTCTCCACCTTCCTCTGGCTTGCTCGACCTTTCTCTTGCTTGCTCCAACTTTCTCTGGCTTGCTCCACCTTTCTATGGCTTCCTCCACTTTTCACTGGCTTGTTCCACCTTTTTCTGGCTTGCTCCACATTTCCTGGCTTGCTCCACGTTTCTCTGGCCTGCTCCACCTTTCCCCAGCTTGCTCCACCTTTATCTGTCTTGCTCCACCTTTCTCTGGCTTGCTCCACCTTTCTCTGGCTTGCTCCACCTTTCTCTGGCTTGCTCCACCTTTCTCTGGCTTGCTCCACCTTTCTCTGGCTTGCTCCACCTTTCTCTGGATTGCTCCACCTTTCTATTGCTTACTCCACATTTCCCTGGCTTACTCCACCTTTCTCCGGCTTGCTCCACCTTTCTCTGGCTTGCTCCACCTTTCTTTGGCTTGCTCCACTTTTCTCTGGCGTGCTCCACCTTTCTGTGGCTTGCGCGACAGATCTCAGGCTTGCTCCACCTTTCCCTGGCTTGCTCCAGCGTTCTATGACTTGCTCCACCTTTCCCTGACTTGCTCCACTGTTATCTGGCTTGCTCCACCGTTCTTTCCCTTGCTCCACTTCTATCTGGCTTGCTCCACCAACCTCTGGCTTGCTCCGCCGTTCTCTGGCTTGTTCCCCTATTCTATGGCTTGCTCCACCATTCTCTGGCATGCTCCATCGTTCTCTGGCTTGCTCCACCGGTCTCTGGCTTGGTCCACCTTTCTCTGGCTTGTTCCACCGTTCTCTGGCTTGCTCCACCTTTCCCTGGCTTTTTCCACTGTTCTCTGGCTTACTCCACCGTTCTCTTGCTTGCTCCAAGGTTCTCTCCCTTGCTCCACATTTCTTTGGCTTGCTCCCCCTTTATCTGCCTTGCTCCACCATTCTCTGGCTTGCTCCACCGTTCTCTGGCTTGCTCCACCATTCTCTGGCTTGCTCCACCATTCTCTAGTATTCCCAAACCATTGTTTCCTCCTCTGACCATTTGTGACTCGTATTATGATTTCTGAACGTTGACCACTCACAGTGAAATTCTTTGGTCATGATAAGTGACATATGCCTACTTTGGTTGGTCATTGTGCATGGTAGCCACAGCGTGCCACTTTTTGTTGAAGACCTTTGTACTTGCTAGTCAATAACTAGTATTCCCAAACCATTGTTTCCCCTTTTGACCATTTGTGACTCGTATAACATGTTGTCAACATTGCCCACGCATCGTGACATCCTTAGGTCATGGTCCATGACATATGCCTCCTTTGGTTGGTCATTGTGCATGGTGGCCACACCATGCAACTATGTAGTGCAGGTCTTTGTACTATCTAGTTGATAACTAGTATTCTTGAGCCATTATTCCCCCCTCTAATGATTTGTGACTCGTATTATGAGTTGTCAACATGAACCCATCATTGTACAATTCTTGGTCGTGATCAGTGACATATGCCTACTTCGGTTGCTCGTTGTGCATGGTAGCCATATCGTGCCACTGCTTTTTCAAGGTCTTTGTACTCACTAGTGAATAACTAGTATTCCTAAACTATTTTTTCTCCCGCTGACCATTTGTGACTTGTATTATGAGTTTTCAACATTGACCACACACAGTGGAACTCTTTGTTGTTTGTTGGTTGGTCATTGTGCATGGTAGCCACACCATGAAACTACGTATTGAAGGTCTTTTTACTTGCTAGTTGATAACTAGTATTCCCAAACCATTGTTTTGCCCCCTGACCATTTGTGACTCGTATTATTAGTTGTGACCATTAACCCATGCTAGTGCAACTCTTTGTTCATGGTCAGTGATATATGCCTACTTTGGTTGGTTATTATGCATGGAAGCCACACCGTGCCACTACTTATTGAAGGTTATTGCACTTGCTAGTTGATAACTGGTGTTTCTAAACCATTTTTTCTCCCTCTGTCCATTTGTGACTCGTATTATGGGCTGTCCACGTTGAATTCACATAGTGGAATTCTTTGGTCACGGTCAATGACATAGCAACTGCGTGCCACTAATCATTGAAGGTCGATGTACTTGCTAGTTGACATCTAGTGTTTCAAACCCATTGTTTCCTCCTCTGACCCTTTGTGACTTGTATTATCAGTTGTCAACATTGACCACACAGAGTGGAATTCTCTGGTCATGGTCAGTGACATACGCCTTATTTGGTTGGTCGTTGTGCATGGAAGCCACACCGTGCCACTACTTATTGAAGTCTGTGTACTTGCTAGTTGAGACCTAGTATTCCCAAACCATTGTTTTCCTATCTGACCATTTATGACTCGTGTCATGATTTTTCAACATGAACCTCACATATTGATGTTCTTTTGGGCATGGTCAGTGACATATGCCTGCTTTTGTTGGTCATTCTGCATCGTAGCCACCCTGTGCAACTACTTAATCATTTGGGAACACTAGTTCTCAATTAGCAAGTAAAAAAGCCTTTAATAAGTAACTCCCCTATGACCATTTGTGAATCGTGTAATGAGTTGTCAACGTTGACCCAACATAGTGACGTTCTTTGGTCATAGTCAGTGACATATGCTTCATTTGGTTGGTCATTGTGCATGGTAGCCACACTGTGCCACTACTTATTAAACATATTTGTAATTGCTAGTTGATGCCTAGTGTTTCCGAACAATTATTTCCCCCTTCTGACCATTTGTTACTCGTGTTATGAGTTGTCAACATTCGCTCCACATAGTGAAATTCTTTGTTCATGGTCAGTGACATATGCCTAACTTGGTTGGTCATTGTGTATGGTAGCCACACAGTGCCACTACTTGTTAACGGTCTTTGTACTTGATAGTTGATAACTAGTCTTTCCAAACCATTGTTTTCCCTCTGACCATTTGTGACCCGTGTTATGAGTTGTCAACGTTGACCCATCACTGTGAGATTCTCTGGTCATAGTCAGTGACATATACCTACATTGGTTGGTCATTGTGCATGGTAGCCATAACGTGCCACCACTTATTGAAGATCTTTGTACTTTCTAGTTAATAGTCAGAGGGGTAAACCATTGTTTACCCCTCTGACCATTTGTGAGTCGCGGTGTAAGTTGTCAACATTGGCCACACAGTGAACTTCTTTGGTCATGTTCAGAGACATATGCCTAATTTGGTTGGGTATTGTGCATGTTAGCCACACCGTGCAACTACTTATTGAAGGTCTTTGTACTTGCTACGTAATAACTGGTATTCCCAAACGTTTGTTTTCCCCTCTGACTATTTGTGACTGGTATTGTGAGTTGTGAACGTTGACCACACAAAGTGAAATACCGTGGTTATAGTCAGTGGCATATGCCTATTTTGGTTGGTCATTGTGCATAGCAACCACACTGTGCCACTACATATCGAAGATATTTATACTTGCTAGTCAATAAGTGGTGTTTTCAAACCATTGTTTCCCCCTTAGAACATTTATGACTCGTGTTATGAGTTGTTCATGTTGACCACACATAATGAATTATTTGGTCATGATAAGAGACATACACCTATTTTGGTTGGTCACTGTGCACGGTAGCCACACCATGCCACTACGTATTGAAAGTCCTTGTTCTTGCTAGTCAATATCTAGTCTTCCCAAATCATTGCTTTGCCCTCTGACCATTTGTGCCTCGTATTGAGATTTGTCAACGTCGATCACACATGGTGGAATTCTTTGGTCATGGTCAATGAGATATTCCTACTTTGGTTGGTCATTGTGCATGGTAGCAACGCTGTGCCACTGCTTATAGAAGGTCTTTGTTCTTGCTAGTCGATACCTAATGTTCCCAAACCATTGTTAAGCTATTTGCATGGTATCTACACCCAGTCACTACTCATCGAAGATCTTTGTCCTTGGTGATAAATAACTAGTATTCCCAAACCACGATTTTCTTCCCTGACCATTCATGACTCGTGTTATGAGTTGTCAACATTGACCACACACACTGAACTTCTTTGGCCATTATCAGTGACATATGCCTCCATTGGTTGGTCATTGTGCATTAGAGCCACACCATGCAACTACATATTGAAGGTCTTTGTATTTTTTAGTCAATACCTAGTGTTTCTATACCATTGTCTGCCCCTCTGACCGTTTATGACTCGTATTATGAGTTGTCAATATTGAACGCACACTGTAAAATTCCTTGGTCATGGTCAGTGACATACGCGTAATTTGGTTGGTCATTGTGCATGGTACCCACGCCATGCCACTACGTATTGACAGTCATTCTAACTTGCTAGTTGATAACAAGTATTCCCGGACCATTGTTTCCCCCTCATACCATATGTGACTTGTTTTATGAGTTGTCAACGTTGGCCACACATAGTGGAACTCTGTGCTCATGGTCAGTGACATATGCATACGTTGGTTGGTCATTATGCACGATGGCCACACTGTGCCAATAAGTATTGAAGGTTTTTGTACTTACTTTGGGATACCTATTGTTTCCAAACCATTGTTTCCCCCTCTGACCATTTGTGAATCGTGTTATGAGTTGTCAATGTTGACCACACACAGTGGAATTCTTTGGTCATGCTCAGTGACACATGCATACTTTGATTGGTCATTGTGCATGGTAGCCACACCGTGCCACTACGTCTAGAAAACATGTGTACTTGCTAGTCGATAACTAGTATTCCCAAGCCATTGTTTCCCCCTCTGACCATTTGTGACTCGTGTTATGGATTGCCAACATTGACCCATCATACTGGAATTCTTTGGTCATTTTACGTGACACACGTGCAATTTAGTTGGTCATTGTGCATGGTAGCCACAGCTTGCCACTACTTATTGAGAATCATTGTACTTGCTAGTTGATAACTAGTATTCCCAAACCATTGTTTCCCCCTCTGACCACATGTGACTCGTGGTATGAGTTGCCAACATTGACCACACATAGGGAATCTCTTTGGTCATTATAAGTGACATGTGCCTGCTTTGGTTGGACATTGTGCATGGTAGCCCACCGTGCCACTACTCTTTTAAGGCCATTGTACTTGCTAGTCGTTAACTTCTACTTCTAAAGCATTGTTTCCCCCTCTGACGTTTCTGTGGCTTGCTCCACCTTTCCTTGACTTGCTCCGCCTTTCTCTTGCTTGCTCCACATTTCTCTGGCTTGATCCACCTTTCTCTGGCCTGCTCCACCATTCTCTGGTTTGCCCCAACGTTCTCTGTCCTGGTCCACCTTTCCCTATCCTGCTCCACCTTTCTCTGGCTTGCCTCACCTTCCCTTGCTGGCTCCAACTTTCTCTGGCTTCCTCCACCTTTCCCTGGATTGCTCCACCTTTCTCTGGCTTGCTCCACCTTTCTCTGGCTTACTCCACCTTTCCCCGGCTTGCTCCACCGTTCTCTAGATTGATCCACCTTTCTCTGGCTTGCTCCACCTTTCTCTGGCTTGCTCCACCTTTCTTTGGCTTGCTCCACCTTTCTCTGGCTTGCTCCACCTTCTCTGGCTTTCTCCACCTTTCTCTGGCTTGCTCCGCCGTTCTCTGGCTTGCTCCACCATTCTCTGGCTTGCTCCACCACCCTCTAACTTGCTCCACTGATATCTTGCTTCCTCCACCCTTTCTGGCTTGCTCCATCTTTCTATGGCTTGCTCCACATTTCCTTGGCTTGCTCCACCTTACTCAGGCTTGGTCCACCTTTCCCTATCTTACTCCACCGTTCTCTGGCTTGCTCCACCCTTTTCTGGCTTGCTCCACCTTTCCATAAATTGCTCCACCTTTCTCTACCTTGCTCCAACTTTCTCTGGCTTGCTCCAATGTTCTGTGGCTTGCTCCAGCTTTCCATGGCTTGCTCTGCCTTTCTTTGGTTTGCTCGACCGTCCTCGGACTTGCTCCACCGTTCTCTGGCTTGCTCCAACTTTCTCTGGCTTCTCCACCTTTCTCTGGCTTGCTCCACCTTTATCTGGATTGCTCCACCATTCTGTGGCTTGCTCCAGTGTTCTCTGGCTTGCTCAACTGTTCAGAGGCTTGCTCCACCTTTCTCTGACTTCCTCCGCCTTTCCCTGATTTGCTCCACCTTTCTCTGGCTTGCTAAACCATTGACTGGCTTACTCCACTGTTTTCGGGCTTGCTTCACCTTTCTCTGGCCTGCTCCACCATTCTCTGGCTTGCTCCACCTTTCTCTGGATTGCTCCAGCCTCCCCTGCTATGCTCCACCTTTCTCTGGCTTCCTCAACCTTTCTCTGGCTTGCTCTACCTTTATGTGGCTTGCTCTACTAATCTCTAGCTTGATCCACCTTTCTCTGGCTTGCTCCTCTATTCTCTCGCTTGCTCCACCTTTCTCTGGATTGCTCCACCTTTCTCTGGCCTGCTACACCATTCTCTGGCTTGCTCCCCCGTTCTCTGAATTTCTCCACCTTTTCTGGTTTTCTCAACCTTTCTCTGGCTTGCTCTACCTTGCCCTGGCTTTCTCCTCCTTCGTCTTTCTTGCTCCACGTTTTTCTGAACTGCCCCACCGTTCTGTTGGTTTCTCCACTGTTCTCTGGCTTGCTCCACCATTCTGTGGCTTGCTCCACGTTTCTCTTCCTTGCTCCACCTTGATCTGGCCTGCTCCACTGTTCTCTGGCTTGCTCCATCTTTCTCTGGCTTGTTCCACCATTCCCTGGCTTGCTCCACCTTTTTCTGGCTTGCTCCACTGTTCTCTGGCTTGCTCCACCATTGTATGGCTTGCTCCATCAGTCCTCTCTTGCTCCACCTTTCTCTGCATTGCTCCACCTTTCTCTGGCTTTCTCCACCTTTCTCTGGCTTTCTCCACATTTTGTGGCTTGCTCCACATTTCTCTGGCTTGATCCACCTTTCTCTAGCTTGCTCCACCATTCTCTACCTTGCTCAACCCTCCTCTAGCTTGCTCTACTGTTCTCTGGCTTGCTACATTTTCTCTTGCTTGCTCCACATTTCCCTGGATTGCTCCACCTTTCTTTTGCTTGCTCCACCTTGAGCTGGCTTGCTCCACCTTTACTTGGCTTTCTCCATCTTTCCTTGGTTTGCTCCAACATTCTCTGTCTTCCTCCCTCTATCTCTGGCTTGCTCCACCGCTCTCTGGCTTGCTCCACCTTTCCCTGGTTTGCTCCACCTTTCCCAGACTTGCTCCACTTTTCTCTGGATTGCTCCACATTTTTCTGGCTTGCTCCACATTTCTCTGGCTTGCTCCACCTTTCTCTTACTTGCTCCACCGTTCTCTGGCCTGATCAACTTTCCATGGCTTCCTCCACCTTTCTCTGGCTTGCCCTACCATTTCAAGCCGGCTTCACCATCCTCTGGCTTGCACTACCTTTCTCTGGCTTGCTCCACCAATTTGGCTTGCTTCAGCATTCTCTGGATTGCTCTTCCTTTCTCTGGTTTGCTCCACTGTTCTCTGGCTTGCTCTACTGTTCTCTTGCTTGCTCCACCTTTCCCTGGCTTGCTCCACCTTTCTCTGGCTTGCTCTACCTTTCTCTAGCTTGTTCCACCTTTCTCTGGCTTGCTCCACCTTTCCTTGGCTTGCTCGACCATTCTCTATCTTGTTCTACCTTTCTCTGGCTTGCTCCATCCTTCTCTGGCTTGCTCTACCTTTCTCTGGCTTGCTCCACCTTTCCCTGACTTGTTCCAACTTTCCCGAGCTTGCTCCACCTTCCTCTGGCTAGCTCCACCTTTCTCTAGCTTGGTTTATCTTTCTCTGGCTTCCTCCACCGTTCTGTGGCTTGCTCCAACTTTCTCTGGCTTGCTCCACCATTCTCTTGCTTGCTCCACCTGAACTGGATTCCTCCACCTTTCTCTTGCTTGCCCTACCATTTTCTGGCTGGTTTTACTGTTCTCTGGCTTGCACCAGCTTTCTCTGGGTTGCTCTACCATACTATGGCTTGTTTCACCTTTCTCTGGCTTGCTCTTACTTTCTCTGGCTTTCTCCACCCTTCTCTGGCTTGTTCCACCGTTATCTGGCTTGCTCCACGTTTCTCTTGCTTGCTCCACCTTTTTTGGCTTGCCCCACCTTTCTCTGGCTTGCTACACCTTTGTTTGGCTTGCACCGTATTTCTCTGGCTTGATTCACTATTCTCTTGCTTGCTATACCATTATGTAGCTTCCTCCACCTTCCTCTGGCTTGCCCCACTATTCTCTGGGTTGCTCCAACATTCTCTGGCATACTCAACTCTTCTCTGGCTTGCTCTACCGTTCTCTGGCTTGCTCCACCTCTCTCTGGCTTGCTCGACCTTTCTCAGGCTTGCTCCTCCGTTCTCTGGCTTGCTCCACCGTTCCCTGGCTTGCTTGACTGTTCTCAAGCTTGCTCCTTCTTTCTATGGCTTGCTCCACCTTTCTCTGGCTTGCTCCACCTTCCCCTGGTTTGCTCCACCTTTCTATGGATTGCTACACCTTTCCCTGGCTTGCTCCAAGTTTCTCTGGATTTCTCCACCTTTCTCTGGCCTGCTCCACCCTTTTCTGGTTTGCTCCATCATTCTTTGGCCTGCTCCACCTTTCCATGTTCTGCTCCACCTTTCTTTTTCTTACTCCACCTTCCCCTAGTTTGCTCCACCTTTCTCTGGCTTCCTCCACCTCCCTCTGGCTTACTCCATCTTTTTCTAGCTTTCTCCACCCTTCTCTGGCTTGATCCACCTTTCTCAGTCTTGCTTCACCTTTCTTTGGCTTGCTCCATCTTTCTTTGGCTTTCTCCTCCTTTCTCTGGCTTCCTCCACATTTCTCTGGCTTGCTCCACCATTCCCTGGCTTGCTCCACCTTTCTCTGGCTGGCTCCACCTTTCCCTGGCTTGCTCCACCTTTCTCTGGCTTGCTCCACCTTTCCCTGGCTTGCTCCATCATTCTCTGACTTGCTCCACGTTAATCTAGCTTGCTCCATCATTCTCTGATTTTCTCCACCTTTCTCTGGTTTGCTCTCACTTTCCCTGACTTGCTCCACCTTTGTCTGGCTTGCTCCACCTTTCTGTGGATTGCTCCAACTTTCTATGGCTTGGTCCACCTTTCTCTGGTTTGCTCCACCGTTCCCTGGCTTGCTCCACCTTTCTCTTGCTTGCTCAACTGTTTCCTGGCTTGTTCCACCCTTCACTGGCTTGCTCCACCTTTCTCTGGATTGCTCCATCTTTCTCCGGCTTGCTCCACCATTCTCTGGCTTGCTCTATCTTTATTTGGCTTGCTCCACATTTTGTTGGCTTGCTCCACCTTTCTCTGGATTGCTCCATCGTTCTCAAAGTTGCTCCACTGTTCTCTGGCTTGCTCCACCTTTACATGGCTTGCTCCACTGCTCTCTTGCTTGCTCCACCTTTCTTTGGCTTGCTCCATCTTTCTCTGGCTTGCTCCAGCTTTCCTTGGCTTGCTCCACCTTTCCCTAGCTTGCTCCACCGTTCTCTAGCTTGCTCCACCTTTTTCTGGCTTGCTCCACCGTTCTCTAGCTTGCTCCACCTGTCTCTGGCTTGCTCCATCTTTCCCTCAGTTGCTCCGTCTTTCTCTAGCTTGCTCCACCTTTCTTTGGCTTGCTCCACATTTCTTTGGCTAGGTCCACGTTTCTCTGGCTTGTTCCATCGTTCTCTGGCTTACACCACCTTTCTCTGGCTTGGTCCATTGTTCACTGCCCTGCTCTACCTTTCCCTCGCTTGCTCCACCTTACTCTGACTTTCTCGACCATTCTCTGACTTGCACCACCGTTCTCTGGCTTGCTCTACCTTTTTCTCGCTTGCTCAACCTTCTTTGTCTTGGTCCTCCTTTTTCTGGCTTGCTCCACCATTCTGCGGCTTGCTTCACCATTCCCTGGCTTGCTTGACCGTACACAGGCTTGCTCCACATTTCTCTGACTTGCTCCACCTTTCCCTGATCTGCTTCACCTTTTTCTGGCTTCATCCACCTTTCGCTGGCTTGCTCCACATTTTTCTGGCTTGCTCCACCTTTCTCTGGCTTGCTCCACCGTTCTCTGGCCTGCTCCACCTTTCCCTGGCTTCCTCCACCTTTCTCTGGCTTGCCCTACCGTTTTCTGGCTGGCTTCACCGTTCTCTGGCTTGCACTACCTTTTTTTGGCTTGCTCCACCATTTTCTGACTTGCTTCACCTTTCTCGGGCTTGCTCTTTCTTTTTTTTGGTTTGCTCCACCGTTCTCTAGCTTGCTGTACCGTTATCTGGCTTGCTCCACCTTTCTCTGGCTTGCTCCACCTTTCTCTGGCTTGCTCCGTTTTTCCTTGGCTTGCTCCACCATTCTCTATCTTGTTCCACCTTTCTCTGGCTTGCTCCACTATTCTCTGGCTTGCTCTACCTCTTGGCTTGCTCCACCTTTCCCTGACTTGCTGCACCTTTCCCTGGCTTGCTCCACCTTTCTCTGGCTAGCCCCACATTTCTCTGGCTTGCTTTATCTTTCTCTGGCTTGCTCCACAGTTCTCTGGATTTCTGCACCTTTCGCTGGATTGCTCCACCGTTCTCTTGCTTGCTCCACCTTTCCCTGGCTTCCTCCACCTTTCTCTTACTTGATCTACAGTTTTCTGGCTGGCATTACTGTTCTCTGGCTTGCACCAGCTTTCTCTGGCTTGCTCTACCATTCTTTGGCTTGCTTAAACTTTCTCTGGCTTGCTCTTCCTTTATCTGATTTGCTCCACCGTTCTCTGGCTTGTTCCAACGTTCTCTGGCTTGCTCACATTTCTCAGGCTTGCTCCACATTTTTTGGCTTGATTCACCTTTCTCTGGCTTGCACCGCCTTTCTCTGTCTTGCTCCACTATTCTCTGACTTGCTCCACGGTTATTTATCTTGCTCCACCTTCCTCTAGCTTGCTCCACTATTGTCTGGGTTTCTCCACCATTATCTTTCAAACTCCACTGTTCTCTGGCTTGCTCCACCGTTCTCTGGCTTGCTCCACCTTTCTATGGCTTGCTCGATCTTTCTCAGGCTTGCTTCACCGTTCTCTGGCTTGCTCCACCGTTCCATGGCTTGCTCCGACGTTCTCAGTCTTGCTCCGTCTTTCTGTGGCTTGCTCCACCTGTCTCTGGCTTGCTCCACTGATCTCTGGCTTGCTCCACCTTCCCCTACTTTGCTCCACCTTTCTCTGGCTTGCTCCAGCTTTCCTTGGATTGCTCCACCTATCTCTGGATTTCTCCACCTTTCTCTGGCCTGCTCCACCATTTTCTGGTTTGCTCCATCGTTCTTTGGCCTGCTCCACATTTCCATGTCCTGCTCCACCTTTCATTGGCTTGCACCACTTTCCCCTAGTTTGCATAACCTTTCTATGGCTTCCTCCACCTTTCCCTGGCTTGCTCCACCTTTCTTTGGCTTGCTCTACATTTCTCAGGCTTACTCCACCTTTTTCTGACTTGCTCCACCCTTCTCTGGCTTGCTCCACCTTTCTCAGGCTTGCGCAACCTTTCTCTGGCTTGCTTCATCTTTCTTTGGCTTGATCCACCTTTCTGTGGCTTGCTCCACCTTTCTCCGGCTTGATCCACCATTCCCTGGCTTGCTCCACCTTTCCCTGGCTTGCTCCACCTTTCTCTGGCTTGCTCCACCTTTCCATGGCTTGCTCCATCTTTCTCTGGCTTGCTCCACCTTTCCCTAGCTTGCTCCACCACTCTCTGACTTGCTCCACGTTCACCTAGCTTGCTCCACCATTCTCTGATTTGCTCCACCTTTCTCTGGCTTGCTCCCAATTTCCTTGCTTGAGCCAGAAAAAGGTGCAGCAATACAGATGAAGGTAGAGCAAGCTTGAGAACAGTGGAGCAAGCCAGAGAAAGGAGGAGCAAGCCAGAGAAAGGTGGAAGTAGCAACAGAAAGGTGAAGCAAGCCAGGGAAAGGTGGAGCAATCTAGAGAAAGGTGGAGCAAGCCAGGGAAAGGTGGAGCAATGCAGAGAAAGGTGGATCAAGCCAGGGAAAGGTGGAGCAAGACAGGAAAAGGAGAAGGACGCAAGGGAAAGGTGGAGGAAGCCAGAGAACGGTGGAGCAAGCCATAGACTGGTGGAGCAAGCCAGAGAATGGTGGAGCAAGCCAGATAACGGCGGATCAAGATAGAGAAAATTGGAGCAAGCCAGAAAAAGGTGGAGCAAGCCAGAGAAAGGTGGAGCAAGCCGAAGAACTGTGGAGCAAGCCAGAGAACAGCGGAGCAGGCAAGAGAAAGGTGGAGCATGCCAGAGAAAGGTGGAGCAAGCAGGAGAAAGGTTGACCAGGCCATAGAACAGTGGAACAAGGCAAAGAAAGGTGGAGCAAGCCAGAGACAGGTGGAGCAAGCTAGAGAAAGGTGGAGCAAACTAGAGAAAGGTGGAGCAAGCCAGGGAAAGGTGGAACAAGCCAGAGAAAGGTAGAGCAAGCCCAAGAAAAGTGAAGAAAGCCAGGGAAAGGTGTAACAAGCCAGGGTATGTGGAGCAAGCCAAAGAAAGGTGGAGCAAGCCATGTCAAGGTAGAGCAAGCCAGAGAAAGGTAGAGCAAGTCAGAGAACGGTGGAGCAAGCATGAAACGGTGGAGCAAATGAAAGGTGGAGCAAGCCAGGTTAAGGTGGAGCAAGCCAGGGAAAGGTGGAGTAAGCCAGTGAATACTGGAGAAATTCAGAGAACAATGGAGTAAGCCAGAGAACGGTGGAGCAAGCCAGATAAGGGTGAAGCAAGGCAGAGAAAGGTGGAGCAAGCCAGAGAAAGTTAGAGCAAGCCATAGAAAGGTGGAGCAAGCCAAAGAAAGGCATAGCAATGTAGAGAAAGGTGGAGCAGGCAAGAGAACGGTGGAGCAAGCTTGAACAAGGTGGAGCAAGCCACAGAACGGTGGAGCAAGCTAGAGAAAAGTGGAGTAAGCCAGCAAAAGATGGAGCAAGACAGAGAAAGGCGGAGCAGGCCAGATGAAGGTGGAGCAAGCCAGAGAAAGGTGGAGCAAGCCAGAGACAGGTGGAGTAAGCAAGAGAAAGGTGGAGCAAGCCAGAGAAAGTTGGAGCAAGCAAGTAAAAGGTGGACCAAGCCAGAGAACGGTGGAGCAAGCATCGGAACGGTGGAGCAAGCCATAGAAAGGTGGAGCAAGCCAGGAAACGGTGGAGCCAGCTAGAGAAAGGTGGAGCAAGACAAAAAAAGGTTAGGTAAGCCAAGGAAAGGTGGAGCAAGCCAGAGAACGGTGGGGCAAGCCAGAGAAAGGTGGAGTAAGTCAAAGAATTGTGTAGCAAGTTAGAAAAAGGTGGAGCAAACCAGAGGACTGTGGATCAAGCCAGAGAAAGGTTGACCAAGCCAGAGAAAGGTGGAGCAAGCCAGAGAAAGGTGGAGCAAGCGGGAGAAAGTTGGAGCAAGCCGGAGAAAGGTAGAGCAACCCAGAGAAAGGTGGAGCAAGCGAGGGAAAGGTGGAGCAAGCCAGCGAAAGGTGGAGCCAGCCAGAGATATGTGGAGCAATCCAGGGAAAGGTGCAGGAAGCCAGAGAAAGGTGGAACAAGCCAAAGAACCCTGAAGCAATCCAGAGAACGTTGGAGCAAGCTAGAGAACTGTGGATCAATACAGAGAAAGGTGGAGAAAGCCAGAGAAAGGTGAAGCAAGCCAAAGAAATGTGGAGCAATTCAGAGAACGGTGGAGCAAGCCAGTGAAAGGTGGAACAAGAAAGAGAAAGTTGGAGCAAGCCAGGTGGAGCAAGCCAGAGAAAGGTGGAGGATGCCAGGGAAAGTTGGAGCAGGCATGAGAAAGGTGGAGCAAGCCAGTGAAAGGTAAATAATGCCAGGGAAAGGTGGAGTAAGCCAGAGAGAAGTGGAGGAAGCCAGGGACCGGTGGAGCAAGCCGGAGAATAGTGGAGCAAGCTAAAGTTGGAGCAAGCCAAAGAACGGTAGAGGAAGGGAGAGAAATGTGGAGCAAGCCAGAGAAAAGCAGAGCAAGCCGGAGAAATATGGGGCATGTTGGAGTGATGCTCCTCACCATGGCAGTAGTGACTCCAAAAAGGAACACCAAAAAGACAAGCCGTAGTGGCTTAGTGGTTAATGGTGTCCACCTATAGAGCCAGGGGCCCGGGTTCAAGTCCCACAAGATGAATTTCTGTCCTTCCTCAAGGGAGGTGGAAAACAGATGCCAGGAAGCTAGCCCAACCTCTAGAATTCCTCCTTAAGGTTCTAGAAGGTTAGGTGAGGGTCCAGGAAGGTGGCACACTTTCTAGAAGGGGTGACTTGTCCTACAAGGCATCCAGAGGTGTCTTAGTCTTCTGGACACCTTCCCTCCTACTAGAAGTAAGCTGAGGAATCTAGAAAGGGGCAGAAGCTTCTAGAGAAAGGAAGGGATGCCTTCCTAGCTGGGAAAAGAACAACCTACCAAGGGCCACTCTAGAAGCCATAGAATCTGCTAGGAAGCTCCAAACCTGGCATGCTTTGGTGTTCTGGAAAGCTTAGATCAGTGGCTATAAAATTCCACTGCTTGTGGGCCTTGATCAAGTGTTCATTCCTAGTCAATTCAGGCCAAACCTATTGCCTCACTCTCTGGCTTGGAGGTGGCAGTTTGAGGTCTTCCTTGACGACAAGGGACTGCTTAAGCTTGTGAAGGGTCATGAGACTACTCCGCCAGAGACTGCAACGGCTGAGGTAAAGGAGGCATATAAGAAGTGCAATAAAAAGGCGTTGGCGCTCCTTTATGCTCGCCACAACTTGGGCACATCTAAGGATACACCCTGGCTGCAGAAGCATGGTCAAAACTATGCTCCATCTACCAGTCAAGCAACCTTGCCAATCAGCTCTTCATCTTCAAATGGCTAGTCACCCTCCGAGATAATGAAGGCGACAACGTCATGGAGATCATGCAGCAGATTGAGTCGCTTGCAGCGGATTGCGTGGCCACTGGTTGGGAGGTCGACTCTCAGTTGCTAGCTATGATCCTCCTTCTGGCCTTGCCGGATAGGTGGAATCCCATGATCACAGTCCTTGGTGGCTGGCCTTCCGACAAGCCGAAGTACCCGAAGGTTGCTGAGTACGCGAGAAACAAGTGGATGCGACGTGGCGGTTGAGAGACTCCAGCGGCATCAAGTTCTGCGTACACGGTTCATCCTCAAAGTGGAGGCCGAAGCGACAATTGGAAGGGTGCCAAAAAGGGCACCAAGAAGGGGGACAAGAAGGGGGAGTACTTCAACTGCCGCAAGGAGGGCCACTACGTGCGCAACTGTCCCAAGAATAAAACAGATCGGTCGCAGCGGGACGGGAAGAAAGATGAGTACGCCCTTATGGCGTACAACTCCACCAACTTGAAGGATCCGGGAGTTGCTGTCACTGACTCCGGATCAGGCCGCCACACGCAATACAACAGGGTGGCATTTGTCACCTACGGTGCCTCGGAGAGACGCATGATGGTAGCCAATGGAAAAACAGAGGTGGCCACCGGTGAGGGTAACGTGCGCATTGAATCGATCGTGGATGGCAAACCTGTCATTAGCACAATCCACAATGTGCTGCATATGCCCAACATTGGGGCAAACCTACTCTCCGTCAGCCGCCTTACCAACAAGGGACTTGAAGTGCTCTTCACAAAGAAGGAGACAGTCATCCGCAAGGAGGGCAAAGGTGAGGTGATTGCACATGCCAAGAGGGAGGACGACTTGTACCTGCTACGTACAAAGATCCTCAGCAGCCGGGCGGGATCCAACGCGGCCAATCTTGCAATGAAGGATGGAGGAGACCTGGACCTATGGCACCGCCGACTCTGCCACGTTTCTCCATCGACAGTGAAGGAGATGGCTATGAGGAAAGTGGTTCGGGGTCTCCAAATCAGCAGCCTTGATGGAACCAAGGAGATCGTGTGTGAGCCATGCATCATTGGCAAATCAACTCGGCAGCCGTTTGTGGCCAAGGGGACGCGTGCATCGGCAAAACTGTCCGTGGTACACACAAATGTGTGTGGACCGCTTGAGAGCTCCATTGGCGGAGCTCGCTACTTCCTCACCTTCATCAATGACCACAGCCGGAAACTCTACCTCTACCTAATGAAGCGTCAGAGCGAGGTCCTTGCATGCATGCAAGAGTTTGTGGCAGATGTGAAGCGGCAAACAGAGTTGAAGGTGAAGACGTTCCGGAGTGACAATGGCAGTGAATATGCGAGCTGCCTTGGGTGGATGAAGAGCAAGGGGATTGAGTGGCAGAAAACAAATCCACACTCCCCACAACAGAATGGCGTTGCAGAGAGAGGGAATTGCACAATCCTTAACATGGTGCGATCCATGTTGAGCGACGCCGGCCTTACACAACGGTATTGGGCGGAGGCAACAAGGACAACAGCGTACATCATGAATGTCATGCCGACAAAACCGTTGAAGGAGAAGGAGAGCAAGGCGTGGAAGATGCCACAAGAGGTGTGGAGCGAGAGGAAGCCGGCGGTGGGTCACCTCCACACATTTGGTTGTGTTGCACATGCGATGGTGTAGGCACATGAGGGATGGAGCAAGCTGGACCCGCGTACCCGCCGGTATTTTTTCCTTGGATATGAGAGCGGAAGCAAGGTGTACCGGCTCTTTGACCCAAGGAGGCAGCAGATTGTACGGAGTCGCAAGGTCAAGTTTGACAAGAAAAGCCGTTGGACAGACATGGAGGCAGGTCTCTCCAAGAGGGAGGAGTGGATGCCACTCCTTGAGGGGGAGACGCCGGAGGATGTGAATGAGGGTGACGTCCTCGCATCACCACCAACCAGAGAGCATCCCCTAAGGGATGGGCGAGCAGTATGTTTTATTCCGGCCAGTTTGGGTGAGGAATACGAAGCACCGGAGATGGACGTGGAGGCGGGGAGTCAACCGATGTCTCCAAGGTCTCCAAGAGAGGGGGAGCAGGCGCTTGGAGAGGTTTGCGCCGAAAGGGGACATCAACAACAAGAACCGCCTGAAGAGCCCCGTACGAGCAGTCGTGTGCCAAGAAAGACTAAAAGGTACGATGCCGACAAGGGCATCTTGACTAGGTTCACACAAGTCTTCTTCACGCAAGAGGAGCATGAAGGAGGCACTGCACCAGAAGGATGGAGCTGAGTTGGAGGGAGAAATAAAATGTAAGCTCGCCTCCCATGAGGAGAAAGGCTCCTCAGTTGCAGGTTGAGCATGGACGGCTTCCATGGGTGATGCGCAAGGGGGAGATTGTTGGAGTGATGCTCCTAACCATTGCAGGATTGGCTCCAAAAAGGAACACCAAAAAGACAAGCCGTAGTGGCTTAGTGGTTAATGGTGTCCACCTATAGAGGGAGGGGCCCGGGTTCAAGTCTCACAAGATGAATTTCTGTCCTGCCTCAAGGGAGGTGGAAAGTAGATGCCAGGAAGCTAGCTCAATCTCTAGAATTCCTCCTTAAGGTTCTAGAAGGTTAGGTGAGGGTCCAGGAAGGTGGCACACTTTCTAGAAGGGGTGACTTGTCCTACAAGGCATCCGGAGGTGTCTTAGTCTTCTGGACACCTTCCCTCCTACTAGAAGTAAGCTGAGGAATCTAGAAAGGGGAAGAAGCTTCTAGAGGAAGGAAGGGATGCCTTCCTAGGTGGGAAAAGGACAGCCTACCAAGGGCCACTCCAGAAGCCATAGAATCTGCTAGGAAGCTCCAAATCTGGCATGCTTTGGTGTTCTGGAAAGCTTAGATCAGTGGCTATTAAATAATATTTCTTTTGGAACTTGATCAAGTGTTCATTTCTATAAAATTCAGGACAAAACTATTTCCTCACTCTCTGACCAGTTTTCTGCCATCCTTGGAACCAGTTGCATCCACAGTTTCAATCTCTCCAAAAACAGTTGGTGGTGTGAACCAGCCACTGCTAGGGACCGTCCAGGGTGCACACTCACCCTCATGCCAACAGGGCAAGCCATGGAAAGATGGATAAGGCCAGAGGAAGGTGGAAAAAGCTAGAGAAAGGTGAATCCGGCCAGGAAAAAATGAAGCAATCCAGAGAAAGGTGGAGCAAGCTAGACACGGTAAAGCAAGCCAGAATTGGTGGCAAGCCGAAGAACGGTGGAGCAAGCCGGAGAAAGGTGGAGCAAGCCAAAGAAAGCTGGAGCAAAGTAGAAAACAATACAGAAAGCAAGAGAAATGTAGAGCAAGTAGGAGAATGGCGGAGGAAGCTAGCGAATGGTGGAGTGAGCGAGAGGAAGGTGGAGTTAGCCAAAGAAAGATGGAGCAAGCCAAAGAAAGGTGGAGCAATCCAGGGAAAGGTGGTGCAAGCCAGAGAAAGGTGGAGCAAGCCAGATAAAAATAGAGCAAGCCAGAGAAAGGTGGAGCAAGCGAGAGAACGGTGGAGCAAGCCATAGAAAGGTGAAGCAAGCCAGAGAACGATGGAGCAAGCCAGCAAAATGTGGAGCAAGCCAGGAAAAGGTGGAGCATGTCGGAGAACGGTGTAGCAAGCGATAGACAGGTGGAGCAAGCCAAGGAAAGATGGAGCAAGGCAGAGAACGGTGGGGCAAGCCAAAGAACGGTGGAGCAAGTCAGAGAACGGTAGAGCACGTCAAAGAATGGTCGAGCAAGCCACAGAAAGGTGGAGCACGCCAGAGAAAGGTGGAGCAAGCCAGAGAAAGGTGGAGCAATCCAGATGAAGGTAGAGCAAGCTTGAGAACTGTGGAGCAAGCCAGAGAAAGGAGGAGCATGCCAGAGAAAGGTGGAACTAGCCACATAAACGTGGAGCAAGCCAGGGAAAGGTTGAGCAATGCACAGAAAGGTGGAGAAAGCCAGAGAAAGGTGGAGCAAGACAGGAAAAGGAGGAGGATGCAAGGGAAAGGTGGAGCAAGCCAGAGAACTGTGGAGCAAGCCATAGGCTGGTGGAGCAAGCCAGAGAATGATGGAGCAAGCCAGATAATGGCGGATCAAGAAAGAGGAAATAGGAGCAAGCCAGAGAATGGTGGAGTAAGCCAGAGAAAGGTGGATCAAGCCAAACAACTGTGGGGAAAGCCAGAGAATAGCAGAGTAGGCGAGAGAAAGGTGGAGCATGCCAGAGAAAAGTGGAGCACACCAGAGAAAGGTTGAGCAGGCCACATAACAGTGGAGCAAGCCAAAGAAAGGTTGAGCAAGCCAGAGAGAGGTGGAGCAGGCCAGAGAAAGGTGGAGCAAACTAGAGAAAGGAGGAGCAAGCCAAAGAGAGGTGGTGCAAGATAGGGAATGGTGGAGCAAACCAGGGAATGATGGAGCAAACCAGAAAACCAAAGATGGCTTTCTCCATCTTTCCTTGACTTCGACTTCCGACTTCAGGGGATAAAGTCGGAGTCGCCAAGTCGGTCCACGTCGACTTGGACGTCGACTTGACTTGACCCCCTCAAACCAGCTGGGGGCACTAGGGGCCATGGTTTTGGTGGGGAGGAAAAAACACAATCCTAGTGCGGGAAAAGAAAAAGGTTACGGACGACCGCGTCCGAGGAAAATCAGGCACCGAGGAATATCCTTGTTGCCTTGCTGTCATGGGAGATGCTTCGATTGGTATGTTGAATTTTCTTTTGTCTTCATTCAATGGATGGTGTTGTACCATCCACTCGTGGATATGACATGGCATGCCACCGTGCATGGTACATGCTTGGGACGTTGTTACTGCGTGGTTGTTTTGTGTGAACCTCATGTGTGACTTTTGCGGCCGTTAGTTGACCAATACCGAGGGTTAGTTTAAGCACGTCATGAAACGCATGACGTGTCAAGGGCTTTTCTCATGCTAGCCTGTCCAACGTTGTGTCTGCAATTCGGTATGACGGAAGGGGGGGAGGGGGGGGGAGGGTATAGGCTGAGCTCAGTCCATTGTTGAAGCTCTGTATTGCTCTACTCAGCCACCATGGCTGAGCGGGGCAAGTACCCCACCTGTGCCTCAGCGGTTGCCTCTGCCAAGCCTCCCATTCTCACGTGTGATTTCCTCGTCCGTGCCTTAAGCAAGTTCTTCAGGCCTGTCCCCGCACAGGCAGGCTACCCCGGCTTCCAGTGTGGTGCTTGCGGCGTCGTCAAAGCAGGTGGCAGTGACCGCATCCGGGGCCATGTCGGTGCTCCCGTTCACAACATCGTCAAGTGCAAGTATGCACCTGCTGCAGCCCGGGCATTGCTTGGACTCAAGCCTCTGCCAAACCCGCCAGAATCCTTTCAGCCATACGATGAGAAGCTCTACCGCGGCCAGGGCGAAGCATGAGGGGGGGAAAGACAGCCCCGTGGACTGGCAGAAACTTGTCACGGAGCGTAAGGGTCAAGAGGCAAGAGCAGCCGCTGGTGATGGCTTCGGGGAGAGCACCAACCCAGATGGCATAGTTAAAGAGCAGCAGCGCCAGGATTTTTCAGCAGCAACCATTCCGCCCTCTCTCCGCAGCAACACGCTTGTTTCACAGGCGTCTCTCAGCATGGCACGCCAGTCACTCATCCCAAAGCATCTGGCAAACGCCGCCAACGCCGCCGTGCAGAAGGTGATTGTGAAGGTCATGGCCAAGAACGCACTGCCAATCTCGTTCTTCCGTGACGCCGTCGTCCTTGAGCTAGTGGAAGAAGCAAGGCGCACGAACGCGAGCTTCTGGCTGCCAACCAGGGGGCGGGTGACTTCTGAGATTCTGCCGGCGCTGGATGCTGAGCTCGCGGAGGCCGAGGAGCCGCTACGGGCTGGCTGGGACATCTTCGGGGTGAGCCTTGGAGTTGATGAATGGTCTGACATCCAAATCAGGCCTATCTACTCCACCATGACATCAAACGCAGAGGGAGTTGCCCATCTATTCTCCCGAGAAGCTAGTGGTCTTGTCAGAGATGCAAACCACGTGGCAGCTGTGATAGACCAGGCGATTACGCAGGTTGGCGCAGACGAGGTGATCATGGTGATCACTGACAACGCCTCCACCAACAAAAAGGCGTACCAGGAGTTGAAGGCAAAGTATCCTGCCGTGTTCTTTACGCACTGTGTTGCACACTCTCTTGATCTGGTGCTGAAAGATGTTGCCAAGACAGAATGGGGTCAGGGCTCTGATCAGCAAGGCAGAGAGGATTGTGTCTTTCTTCAGAAACAAGGACCTGTTGAGGTCGTGGTTGAAGGCAGAGAGTGGCAAGGTGCTGCTGCCAGCTGTTGCAACCCGCTTTGCATCCGTGCACAAGATGCTTGAACGCCTGCTGAGCTTGCGTGACGTGCTGCTGAACATTGTGAACAGCACAAGGTGGTCAGATTTTGGGTCAGTGGGCAAGGATGCTGGTTGGAAAGCTAAGAAGAAGGAGGTGCGGCGGCTAGTGAGGATGGGTGTTTTCTGGGTGCAAGTGAAAGCAATGGTGAAGCTCATGCTTCCCATTGTTCTCGCATTGCAAAAGGCAGACGCTGCAGGGGGCACTGCTGGGATTGTCTTTGAGACATTGCTGGATACCACAGAGGCTTTGAACGCCCTGGAAGTCTGTAGGGGTCTGCGTCGTGCTGTGTGCAATCCAGAGTGGGTCAAGTTCGTGCGTGAACGGTTGAGCACAAGGTGGACTAATCAAATGTCTTGTCCCAGTTTTGCCGCAGCACGCCGTTGCCACCCGCAGCACTTTGGCCACAAGTTTGACGGAGATGAGAAGATGGTCGAGGCCTGGAACGCAGTCGTCAACGCTCTCGTGCCCAACAGACGTGACCAGGACCGTCTGAGTGCAGAACTGGAGGGCTTTGAGAATGGTCGGGTGACGATTGAGGAGGATCCTGCAAAGGCCCGAGACGTACAGCGTGCAAAGGAGGCAGTGCAGCAGGTGTTGGTAGGTGAACTGGCAGCGTACAAGTGGCATGCCCGCCACATGACAGGTCTGCCCACTCTGCGGGCCTTTGCCATGAGGCTGTTGGCCCAGCCGTGCAGCAGCAGTGACAATGAGCGGGTGTTTAGCAAGCATGAGTTGATCCAGACGGCAAGGCGCAACGGGCTCAAGGTGCAGACGCTGGAGCTGCTTGTTCGCGTGAATGTGCGGCTGACTAGGATGTATGGGAAGAAGAAAGCAAAGAGGTTGAAATCTGACATCAAGCAGGCCATGGAGGAGGAAACAGCAGACAGTGACAGTGAAGCAGATGGAGACATTGAGGAGGATGACGAGGAGTACGAATTTGTATGGGATCCTCTGATTGCTGACGCAGCAGATGGAGATGATGATGTTTGGGAGGTGGTAGAGGTGGCAGGTGGCCGGGTGGAAGGAAACAACACGGAGGACAAGGACGACGAGGACGAGGATGAGGACATTGACCTGATGGAAAAGAATGGAGGGGACAGGAGCAGTGAGAAGGATGGGGAAGAGGGAAATGGGGATGCTGTAGGGGAGGTGACCAGGGTCCTGAGGAAGGGGGTCCGCAAGCGCAAGGATGTGGAGGTGGCAAGTGCTGCAGTTGGCACAAGTTCAACACCAGCTTCTGGCTCCACTCCAGCAGCTGGATCAACACCAGCAGAAGGCTCATCACCAGCAGCAGGATCCACACAAGCAGCTGCAGGTTCATCAGCTAGAGGAAGAGTATCAGCTGCAGCTAGTTCTGCAGCTGACATAGTCCGCAGAGCTTCAGAGGCTGCTAGTGCTCTGGCTGCAAGTACCAGAGGCAATGAGCGCTCTAAGTGCACTCGGAAGGGCCGTTAGTCATTCCTGCAAGCTTACTTTCAGAGTGCATGTTTTAGTGCTGAGAAGTTATTAAGCATTTCTTGTTTTTTCCACTTTGTGATCCTGTTGCTATGCTCCAAGCTTGTCTTGCTCACAGTTCATGATTGCAATGTGATGCCTCAAAGTAGTCTTCAGCAGTTCTATTGGTTTAATGTCGTAGTACATCATGACCAAAAAAGTACTCACATCATAGGAAAGCTTCAAGTAACAAATAAGTGAAGCTGTGTGTAGACAATGAAGTAGTAGAACAACAGTTTGGAAGGGGCATTGGAAAGATATGACTTGAAAATTGCATTTTACACTCGTTATAGCTGTTTTCATGACCGACTTGGGGACAACCAAGTCGACTTGGCTGCCAATGTGCCGACTTCCGACTTCCGACTTGGCAACTTGGCGTCGACTTCGACTTGGACAAGGCAACATGGGTGAGAGGTGGAACAAGCCAGAGAAAGGTGGAGCAAGCCAGGGAAAGGTAGAGCAAGCCAGAGAAAGGTGGAGCATGCCAGGGAAAGGTGGAACGAGCCAGTGAAAGGTAGAGCAAGCCCAAAAAATGTGGAGCAATCCAGGGAAAGGTGGAACAAGCCAGAAAATGGTGGAGCAAGCCAGGGAAAGGTGGAGCAAGCCAGGGAAAGGTGGAGTAAGCCAGTGAATGCTGGATAAAGTCAGGGAACGATGAAGCATGACAGAGAACAGTGGAGCAAGCCACATAAAGATGGAGCAAGGCAGAGAAAGGTGGAGAAAGGTAGAGAAGGGTGGAGCAAGCCAGAGAATGGTGGAGCAAGCCTGACAATGGTGGAGCAAGGGAGGGAAAGGTGGAGCAAGCCAGAGAAAGGTGGACCAAGCCAAAGAAAGGTGAAGCAAGCCAGAGAAAGGTGGAGCAAGCCAGAGAAAGGTGGAGCAAGCCGGAGAAAGGTAGAGCAAGCCAGAGAAATGCCGAGCAAGCCAGAGAAAGGTGGAGCAAGCCAGGGAAAGGTGGAGCAAGCTAGAGAAAGGTGAAGCAAGCCAGAGAAGGGTGGAGCAAGCCAGAGATAGGTGGAACAAACCAGGGAAGGGTGGAGAAGGCCAGGGAAAGGTGGAGCAAGCTAGAGAACAGTGAAGCAAGCCATAGAATGGTGGAGCAAGTCAAAGGACAGCGGAGTAAGTCAGAGAATGGTGTAGCAAGCCAGAGAAAGGCAGAGCAAGCCAGAGGACAGTAGAGCAAGCAAGAGAATGGTGGAGCAAGCCAGAGTACGGTGGAGCAATCCAGAGAACGGTGGATGAAGCTAGAGAATGGAGGAGTGAGCCAGAGAGGGGTGGAGTAAGGCAGAGAACGGTTGAGAAAGCCAGAGAATGGTGGAGCAAGCCACAAAACGATGGTTCAAGCCAGGGAACAGTGGAGCAAGCCAGAGAAAGGTTCAGCAAGCCAGAGAAAGGTGGAGCAAGCCAGAGAACAGTGGAGCAAGCCAGATAATGGTGGAGCAAGTCCGAGTACGGTGGAGCAAGCCAGAGAACAGTGGAGCAAGACAGAGAATGGTCGAGAAAGCCAGAGAATGGTGGATAAAGACAGAGAACGGTAGAGCAAGAAAGGGAAAGGTGGAGCAAGATAAAGAAAGTTGGAGCAATCCAGAGAATGGTGGAGCAAAACAGAGAAAGGTGGAGTAAGCCAAAGAAAGGTGGAGCAGGCCAGAGAAAGGTGGAGCAGGCGAGAGAATGGTGGAGCAAGGCAGATAAAGGTAGAGAAAGTCAGAGAACGGTGAAGCAAGTCGGAGAAAGGTGGAGAAAGCAAGAGAATTGTGGAGCAAGAGAGATAAAGGTGGAGCAAGCGAGAGAAAGGTGGAGCAGGCCAGAGAAAGGTGGCGCAGGCCAGACAATGGTGGAGCAATCCAGAGGTACGTGGAGCAAGCCATTACATGGTGGAGCAAGCCAGAGAAAGGTGGAGCAAGCCAGAAAAAGGTGGAGCAAGCCAGGGAAAGGTGGAACAAGATGGAGAAAGATGGAGCAAGCCAAAGAAGGGTGGAGCAAGCCAGAGAAAGGTGGAACAAACCAGGTCAAGGTGGAGCAAGCCAGAGAAAGGTGGAGCAAGCTAGAGAACGGCAAAGCAAGCCATAGAATGGTGCAGTAAGCCAGAGAACGGTGGAGTAAGCCAGAATAAGGTGGAGCAAACCAGAGAAGGATGGAGCAAGCCACAGAACAGCAAAGCAAGCCAGAGAATGGTGGTGCAAGCCAGAGTATGGTAGAACAAGCCAGAGAACGGTGGAGCAAGCCAGAGAGTGGTGGAGCAAGCCAGAGAGGGGTGGAGCAAGGTAGAGAAAGGTCGAGCAAGCCAGAGAACGGTAGATCAAGCCAAGGAACGATGGAGCAAGCCACAGATCGGTGGAGCGAGCCTGAGAAAGGTGGAGCAAACCAGAGAAAGGTGGAGAAAGCCAGAGAACAGTGGAGCAAGCCAGGTAATCTTGGAGCAAGTCTGAGTACAGTGGAGTAGGCCAGAGAACAGTGGAGCAAGGCAGAGAATTCTGGAGCAAGCCAGAGATCGGTGGATGAAGACAAAGAACGGTGGAGCAAACAAGAGAAAGATGGAGCAAGCCAGAGAAAGGTGGAGCAAGCCAAAGAAAGGTGGAGCAAGACAGAGAAAGGTGGAGCAGGCCAGAGAAAGGTGGAGCATGCAAGAGAATGGTCGAGCAGGCCAGATATAGGCAAAGCAAGCTAGAGAACGGTAAAGCAAGTCAGAGAAAATTGGAGCAAGTAAGAGAATTGTGCAGCAAGCCAGATAAAGAGGGAGCAAGCAAGAGAAAGGTGGAGCATGCCAGAGAAAGGTGGAGCAGGCCAAAGAACGGTGAAGCAATCGAGAGGAAGATGGAGCAAACCATTACATGGTGAATCAAGCCAGAGAACAATGGAGCAAGCCAGAGAACGGTGGAACATGCCAGAGAACAGTGGAGAAACCCAGAGAACGGTCGAGCAAACCAGAGAATGGTAGAGCAAGTCAAAGAAAGGTGGAGCAAGCCAGAGAAAGGTGGAGCAAGCAAGAGAAAGATGGAGCAAGCTAGAGAACGGTGGATCAAGCCAGAGCACTGTGCAGAAGTCAAGAGAAAGGTGAAGCAGGCCAGAGAAAGGTGGAGTATTCCCTAGAAAGGTTGAGCAAGCAAGAGAAAGGTTGAGAAAGCCAGAGAACAGTGAGCAAGACAAGGAAAGGTGGAGCAAGCCTGAGAAAGGTGGAGCAAGCCTGAGAAAGGTGGAGCAAGTCTGAGAAAGGTGGAGCAAGCCTGAGAAAGGTGGAGCAAGTCAGAGAGAGGTGGAGCAAGACAAAGAAATGTGGAGCAAGCCAGAGAATGGTAGAGCGAGCCAGAGAAGGGTGCAGCAAGCCAAAGAAAGGTGGAGCAATCCAAAGAATGCTGGAGCAAGCCAGAGAATGGTGGACCAAGCCAGAGAATGGTAGAGCAAGCCAGATATCGGTGGAGTAAGCCAGAGAAAGGCAGAGCAAGCCAGATATCGGTGGACCAAGCCAGAGAAAGGTAGAGCAAACCAGAGAAAGGCGGAGCAAGCCAGAGAATGGTGGAGCAAGCCAGAGTATGGTGGAGCAAGCCAGAGAATGCTGGAGCAGGCCAGAGAACGGTGGAGTGAGACACAAAAAGTTGGAGCAAGCCAGAAAGAGGTGGGACAAGCCAGAGAAATGTGGAGCAAGCCAAGGAACGGTGGAGCAAGCCAGAGAACGATGGAGCAGGCGAGAGAAAGATGGAGCAGGCCAGAGAAAGGTGGAGCATGCCAGAGAAAGGTGGAGCAAGCCAACAAACGGTGGAGCAGGCCAAAGACCGATGGAGCAAGCGGGAGAAAGGTGGAGCAAGCCAGAGAAAGGTGGAGCAAAGCAGAGGAAGGTGGAGAAAGCCAGAGAAATGCAGAGCAAGTGAGAGAGAGGTGGAGCAAGCCAGAGAAAGGTGGAGCGGGCCAGGCAATGGTGGAACAAGCCAGAGAAAGGTAGAGCAAGCCAAAGAACGGTGGAGCAAGCCAGAGAAGGGTGGAGCACGCAAGAGAACGGTGGATCAAGCCCGGGAAAGCTGGAGCAGGCAGAAGAAAGGTGGAGCAAGCGAGAGAAAGGTGGAGCAAGCAAGGAAAAGGTGGAGTAAGCCAGAGAAAAGTAAAGCAAGCGAGGGAATGGTGGAGCAAGCCAGGGAAAGGTTGAGGAAGCCAGAGAACAGTTGAGCAAGCCAGAGAAACATGGACCAAGCAAGAGAAAGGTAGAGCAGCCAGAGAAAGGTGGGGCAAGCCAGTGAAAGGTGGAGAAAGTCTGAAAAAGGTTGAGAAAGTCAGAAAAAGGTGAAGCAAGCCACGGAAAGGTGGAGCAAGCAAGAGAAAGGTGGGGCAAGCCAGAGAACGGTTGAGCAAGCCAGAAACGGTGGCAAGCCAGAGAACGGTGGAGCAAGCCGGAAAAAAGTGGAGCAAGCCAGAGAAAGGTGGAGCAAACCAGAGAACGGTGCAGCAAGCGAGTGAAAAATGAAGCAAGCAAGAGAACGGCGGAGCCAGCCAGCGAATGGTGGAGTGATCCAGAGAAGGGTGGAGTAAGCCAAGGAAAGGTGGAGCAAGCCAGAGAAAGGTGAAGGAAGCCAGAGAAAGGTAGAGCAAGCCAGGGAAAGATGGATCAAACCAAAGAAAGGTGGAGCAAGTCAGAGAAAGGTGGAGCAGGCAAAGCAAAGGTGGAGTTTGCCAGAGAAAGGTGATGCAGGACAGAGAAGGATGGAGCAAGCCAAGAAATTGTGGAGTCATCCAGAGAAAGGTGAAGCAAGTCAGAGAACAGTGTAGCAAGCAATAGACAGGTGGAGCAAGCCAAAGAAAGATGGAGAAATCCAGAGAACGATGGAGCAAGCCAGAGAACGGTGGAGCAAGCCAGAGTATGTTGGAGCAAGACAAAGAATGGTCGAGGAAGCCACAGAAAGGTGGAGCAAGCGAGAGAAAGATGGAGCAAGCCAAGTGAAGGTAGCGTAAGCTTGAGAACAGTGGAGCAAGCCACCGAAAGGAGGAGATATCAAGAGAAAGGTGGAGCAAGGTAGAGAAGGTTGGAGCAAGCCAGGAAAAGGTGGAGCAAGCCAGAGAAAGGTGGAGCAAGCCAAGGGAAGTTAGATCAAGCCAGGAAAAGGAGGAGGAATCCATGGAAAGGTGGAGTAAGCCATAGAACAGCGGAGAAAGCCATAGACTGGTGGAGCAAGCCAGAAAATGGTGGAGCAAGCCAGATAACGGTGGATCAAGACAGAGAAAATTAGAGCAAGCTCGAGAAAGGTGGACCAAGCCAGAGAAAGGTGGAGCAAGCAAGAGAACTGTGGAGCAAGCAAGAGAGCGGCGGAGCAGGCCAGAGAAGGGTGGAGCATGCCAGAGAAAGGCTGAGCAAGCCAGAGAAAGGTTGAGCAGGACAGAGAATGGTGGAGCAAGCCAGAGAAAGGTGTAGCAAGTCAGAGAAAGGTGGAGCAAGCTAGAGAAAGGTGGAGCAAAGCAGAGAATGGTGCAGCAAGCCAAACAGAGGTGGAGCAAGCCAGAGAAAGGTGGAGCAAGCCAGGGCAAGGTGGAACAAGCCAGAGAAATGTGGAGCAAGCCACAAAACGATGGAGCAAGCCAGCGAAAGGTGGAGCAAGCCTAAGGCTGCACACGGATCCTATCCGCAGATCTTGAGGTGCATCCGGATCCGTGGGACGGATCCTGGACCTGGATCTGGAACCGGGGTTCCGTATCCATAGATTCGCGGATCCATGGATTCACGGATCCGGGATCTGGATCCACGGTTCCCCAATACCGGATCCAGCCTGATCCACATGGACAAAATAAACTTCAACATAGGGCACGCTCGACTCCTCCCTGAGAGGAGTCGTGCGCGTCCGCAGCACGAATGACTCCTCCCAGGGAGGAGCCTAGCACAGCACGCTTGTCTGGGAGTACCCGATCTCTGACATAGTTGACCCACGCCGTCGGGATCGTTTCGCCTGTCAGGCAATGACCATTGAGGATGGGCCCCGTGCTTCGGACGTGGACCGCCAGAACTTCGCGCCCGCAGTTCTGGTGGTCCACGTCCAACGCACGGTCATGCTCTGCTCAAGTGCAGATGTCAAGCGCGGCATGCACGCACGACTGTTTGATTTTCAATGAGAGATTTTCTGGGATCCGCAACAGATTTGAGCAGGACCTCTCGCAGTTTTTTCCTC
>SZWC01000183.1:56848-76312 GCA_023375785.1 Penium margaritaceum
GGATCCGTGAATACAAACCGGATCCAAGAACCTGGATCTGGGACCCCGGATCCGGTTCTGGTTCCGGTATCCATGGATAGTTACCACGGATCCCAGGATCCGTGTGCAGCCTTAAGCTAGCCCCATAAAGGTGGAGCATGCGAGGGAAATATGCAGATAGCCAGGGAAAGGTGGAGCAAGCCAGAGAAAGTTGGATGAAGAAAGGTGGAGCAAGCCAGAGGCAGGCGGAGCAAGCCAAGGAAAGGTGGAGCAAGCCAGAGAAAGGTGGAACAGGTCAGAGAACGGTGGAGCAAGCCAGAGAAAGAAGAGCAAGCAAGAGAACGTTGCAGCAAGCCAGATGGAGCAAGCTAGAGAAAGCTGGAGAAAACCAGGGAAAGGTAGATAAGGCCAGAGAAAGGTGGAGCAAGCCAGAGAAAGGTGGAGCAAGCCAGGGAAAGGTGGAGTAAGCCAGAGAAAAGTGGAGCAAGCCAGGGAACAGTGAAGAAATCCAGAAAAAAATGGTGCAAGCTAGAGAAAGATGGAGCAAGCCAGAGAACGGTGGAGTAAGCCAGAGAAAGGTAGAGCAAACCAGAGAAAGGTAGCGCAAGTCGGAGAAAGGTGGGACAAGCCGGGGAAAGGTGGAGAAAACCAGAGAAAGGTGGAGAAAGCTAGCAAAAGGTGGAGCAAGCCAGGGAAAGATGGGGCAAGCCAGTGAAAGGCGGAGTAAGCCAGAGAAAGATGGAGCAAGCCAGGGAAATATGGAGCAAGAAACAGAAAGATGAAACAAGACAGAGACATATGGAGAAAGCCAGGAAAAGGTGGAGGAAGCCACAGAAAGGTGGAGCAAGTCAGAAAACGGTGTTGCAAGAGACAGACATGTGGAGCAAGACAAAAAAAGATGGAGCAAGCAAGAGAGCGATGGAGCAAGCCAGAGGACGGTGGAGCAAGCCAGAGAACGGTGGAGCAAGACAAAGAATGGTCAAGCAAGCCACAGAAAGGTGGAGCAAACCAGAGAAAGGTGGAGCAAGCTGAAGAACGATGGCACAAGCCAGAGAAAGGAGCAGCAAGCCAGAGAAAGGTAAATCAAGCCAGAGAAAGGAGGAGCAAGCCAGGGAAGGGTGGAGCAAGCCAGAGAAAGGTGGAGCAAGCCAGGGAAAGGTGGAGGACGCCAAAGAAAGGTGGAGCAAGCCAGAGAACGGCGGAGAAAGCCATAGACGTGTGGAGCAAGCCAGAGAATGGTGGAGCAAGCCACATAACAGTGGATGAAGACAGCAAAAATCGGAGCAAGCCAGAGAAAGGTTGAGCAAGCCAAATAAAGGTAGATCAAGCCAGAGGAATGTGGAGCAAGCCAGAGAACAGTGGAGCAGGCCAGAGAAAGGTGGTGCAAGCCAGAGAAATGTGGAGCAAGTCAGAGAAAGGTTGAAAAAACCAGAGAAAGGTGGAGCAAGGCAAAGAGAGATTGAGGAAGCCAGAGAAAGGAGGATCAAGCCAGGGAAAGGTGGAACGAGCCAGAGAAAGGTGGAGCAAGCCAAGAAAAGATGGAGCAAGCCAGAAAAACTTGGAACAAGCCCCAGAAACGCGGAGCAAGCGAGGGAAAGAGGGAGCAAGCCATTTAAAAGTAAAGCAAGCCAGAGAAAGGTGGAGCAAGGCAGGGAAAGTTGGAACAAGCCAGAGAAAAGAGAAAAGTGCCAGAGAACTGTTCAGCAAGCAAGAGACAGGTGGAGCAAGCCAGAGAAAGGTAGACCAAGCCAGACAACGGCGGAGAAAGCCAAAGAATGGTGGAGTAAGCCAAAAAACATTGGAGCGATCCAGAGAACAGTGGAGCAAGCCAGAGAAAGATGGAGCAAGCCAGAGAAAGGTGCAGCAAGTGAGAGAAAGGTGGAGCAAGCCAGAGAACGATGGAGGAAGCCAGAGAAGGATGGAGCAAGCCAGAGAAAGGCGGAGCAAGCTAGAGAAAGGTGGAGCAAGCAAGAGAAAGTTGGAGCATGCCACAGAAAGGTGGAGCAACCCAGACAAAGGTGGAGCAGGCCAGAGAAAGGAAGAGAAAGCATGCGGAAAGATGGAGCAAGCCAGAGAAAGGCGGAGTAAGCCAGAGAGAGGGGGAGCAAGTCAGGGAAGGTTGGAGCAAGCCACAGAAAGGAGGAGCAAGCTGGAGAACGGTGGAGCAAGCCAGAGAAAGGTGGTGCAATCCAGAGAACGGTGGAGCAAGCTAGAGAAAGGTGGAGCAAGCTGTCAGAAGATGGAACAAGCCAGAGAAAGGTGGAGCAAGCCAGCAAAAGGTGGAGTAAACCAGAGAAAGCTGGAGTAAGCGAGAGAAAGGTGGAGCAAGCCAGAGAAAGGTGGAGCAAGCCAGGTAAAGGTGGAGTAAGGCAGAGAAAGTTGGAGCAAGCCAGAGAACGGTGGAGCAAGTCAGGGAACGGTGGAGCAAGCCTTAAAACGGTGGGGCAAGCCAGGGAAAGGTGGGGCAAGGCAGAGAAGGGTGGAGCATGCCAGAGAAAGGTGGAGCAAGTCAGAGAACGGTGGAGCAAGCTAGAGATAGGTGGAGCACGTCAGAGAAAGGTGGAGCAAACTAGATTAGAGGAGCAAGCCATGCAAAGGTTGAGCAAGCCAGGGAAAGGTGGAGAAAGCCAGGGAAAGGTGGAGCAGGCTAGAGAAAGATGGAGTACGCCGTAGAGAGGTGGAGTAAGCCAGGGAAAGGTGGAGCAAGCTAGACAAAGATGGAGCAAGCAAGAGAAAGGTGGAACAAACCAGGGAAAGTTGAAGCAAGCCAGAGAAAGGTGGAGCAAGCTAGAGAATGGTGGAGCAAGCAAGAGAAAGGTGAAGCAAGCCAGAGAACAGTGGAGCAAGCCAGCGAAAGGGTGAGCAAGTCAGTGAAAGATGGAGCAAGTCATATAAAGGTAAAGCAAGCCAGAGAAAGGTGGAGCAAGCCAGGGAAAGGTGAAGCAATCCAGAGAAAAGTGGAGCAAGCCAGAGACCGGTTGAGCAAGCGAGAGACAGGTGGAGCAAGCCAGTGGAAGGTGGAGCAAGCCGGAGAACGTTGGAGCAATCCAGAGAACAGTGGAGCAAGCCAGAGAAAAGTAGAGCAAGCCAGAGAAAGGTGGAGCAAGCAAGTGAAAGGCGTGGCAAGCCAGAAAAAGGTGGAGCAAGCCAGAGGACGGTGGAACGAGCCAGAGAATGGTGGAGCAAGCCAGAGAAACGTGGAGCTAGCAAGAGAAAGGTGGAACAAGCCAGAGAAAGGTGGAGCAAGCCAGAGAAAGGTGGATCAAGCTAGACAAAGGTGGAGCAGGCCAGAGATAGGTAGAGAAAGCATGACGATGAGTGGAGCAAGCCAGAGAAAGGTGGAGTAAGCCAGAAAGAGGCGGAGGAAGCCAGGGAAGGTTGGAGCAAGCTAGAGAAAGGCGGAGCAAGCCAAAGAAAGGTGGAGTAAGCCAGACAGAGGTGGATCAAGCCAAAGAGAGGTGGAGCAAGCCAGAGAAAGGTGGAGCAAGCCCCAGTAAGGTGGTGCAAGCCCCAGTAAGGTGGTGCAAGCCCCAGAAAGGTGGAGCAAGCGAGAGGAAGGTGGGGTAAGCCAGAGAATGCTGGAATAAGTCAAAGAAAGGTGGAGCAAGCCATTTAAAGGTGGAGCAAGCCAGGTAAAGGTGGAGCGAGTCCGAGAAAGGTGGTAACACGTTACCAAATCGTCAGAGGGGGGAAACAATGGTTTTGGGAGTACTAGTTATCAACTAGCAAGGACAAAGCCCTGTAAGAAGTAGTGGCAAGGTATGGCTACCATGCATAATGACGAGCCAAAGTAGGCATATGTCACTGACTATGAGCAAATAATTCTTCTATATATGGTTATGGTTGACAACTCAGAACACGAGTCACAAATGGTCCTTGGGGGAAACAATGGTTTTGGAACACAAGTTATGAACTAGCAAGTACAATGAATTTCCTTCAGTAGTGGCACGGTGTGGCTACCATGCACAATAACCAACGAAAAGAGGCATATTTCACTGTCCATGACCAAAGGATTTCACTACGATGGGTCAATGTTGATGACTCATAACACGAGTCACACATGGTAAGAGGGGGAAACAATGGTTTGGGAACACTAGGTATCTACTAGCAAGTACTAAGACCTTCAATAAGCAGTGGCACGGTGAGGCTACCATTGGCAATGACCAACCAAAGTATGCATATGGCACTTGACCATGACCAAAAAAATGCATTGTATGTGGTCAGTGATGACAACTTATAATATGAGTCACAAATGGTCAAAGGGGGAACAATGGTATGGAAGTAATTTTTATCAAAAGGCAATTACAAAGACCTTCAATAAGTAGTGGAACCATGTTTCTACCATGCATAATGACCAACCAAAGTATGCATATGTCACTGACTATGAGCAATGATTCCACTGTGTGTGGTCAACATTGACAACTCATAACACGAATCACAAATGGTCAGATGAGGAAAAAATGGTTTGTGAATACTGGTCACCAACTTGCAAATACGAAGACCTTCAATAAGGAGTGGCACGGTCTGGCTTCCATGCAAAATGACCAACCAAAGTAGGCATATTTTACTGACTATGACCAAAGAAATATACCAAGGGTGGTCAACATTGACAACTCATAACACGAGTCACAGATGGCCAGAGGGGGAAACAATGGGTTGGGAACATTAGTTATCAACTAGCAGGTACAAATATCTTCAACAAGTAGTGGCACGGTGTGGCTACCATGCACAATGACCAACCAAAGTACGCATATACTACTGAACATGACCAAAGAATTTCAATGAGGGTGTTCAGTGTTGAAAACGCATAACACGATTCGCAAATGGTCAGCGGGGAAAACAATGGTTTGGGAATACTAGTTATCAACTAGCAAGTACAAAGACCTTCAATAAGTAGTGGCACGGTATGACTACCATGCACATTGACCAACCAAAGTATGCATATGTCACTGACCATGACCAATCAATTCCACTGTGTATGGTAATTGTTGACACTTCACGATAGGAGTCAAAAATGGTCAGAGGGGGAAACAATGGTTTGGAAACACTAGGTGTTGTCTAGAAAGTACAAAGACCTTCAATAAGTAGTAGCTTAGTGTTGCTACCATGCACAATGACCAACCAAAGTAGGCATTTGTCACTGCCTATGAGCAACTAATTTCACTGTGTGTGGTCAGTGTTGAAAGCTCACAAAATGAGTCAGAAATGGTCAGAGGGAGAAACAAGGGTTTGGGAATAATAGTTATCAACTAGCAAGTAAAAAGAACTTAAACAAGTTGTGGCACGGTGAGTGTACCATGCACAATGAGCAACCAAAGTAGGAATTTTCCACTGCATATGACCAACGAATTTCAGTGAGTATGGTCAATGTTGACAACTCATAAAGCAAGTCACAAATGGTCAGAGGGGGAAAAAATAGCTAGGGAATACTTGTTATCAACTAGCTAGTAAAACAACGTTCAATACGTAGTGGCACGGTATGGCTACCATGCAGAATGGCCAACCAAAGTATGCATATGTCACTGACCATGACCAAAGAATTCCAATACGTGTAGTCAGCATTGAAAACTTATAACATGATTCACCAATGGTCATTTGGGAACACAATGGCTTGAACACCATGCACTAACTCCATGCATTACTAACCTTTTGCACTTGAACGGTGCACAGTAACATTCTCCTCTCTCTCTCTCTCTCTCTCTCTCTCTCTCTCTCTCTCTCTCTCTCGCTCTCTCTCTCTCTCTCTCTCTCTCTCTCTCTCTTNAATGGTCATTTGGGAACACAATGGCTTGAACACCATGCACTAACTCCATGCATTACTAACCTTTTGCACTTGAACGGTGCACAGTAACATTCTCCTCTCTCTCTCTCTCTCTCTCTCTCTCTCTCTCTCTCTCTCTTCCTTCCTTGATGTATCTCTTTCTTGTTATCCCCTGTATCCTGAACAATACTCTACATTCATGTATTTGCATACGTATGTTCGTTTGTTCTTTGTTTCACAGGAAAAAGATGCATAGCTGACCTATATTTGTGCTTTGATTTTACTATTGTGATATATTTGTATTAACGTTCTTGAGTTACGGAACCTTACATGTGGAGTCCTTATTCAGAGATATAGGCCTCACACTTAATTGTCAATCCTGTGACCGATCCGCTGTTTTCTTTGGTCAGAAAGTCACGGCCATCACTAGCTGCCAGCAGAAAACGTGATAAGCAGTTGTATTGCTAATCCAACTTCCATCGGATGTCCAGGAGAGACTCATCACTAGACACAAGACCCCCCAGTATGAGGCATAGTGTATATGGATAAGTACAATCCATATACACTATGAGTGCGCAGAGTGCACTCATCACTCACTGAGTGTGTGATATCCAACAGTTTCAAACCGAGTTGGGTTGCGATGTTAGTTATCAAGATAGTTGATTTGTTTGCGACTGCTAGCATCTTGCAAGTCGTAGAGAATATTGACCACGAGAATATCTTTTGTCCTTTCAGGCAAACATCTGACATTTCAAGGGGGCAATAACAAGGCTTTTATGGAGGAACCGTTCTTTCACATACACATGATGTTTCCATGCCAGTCAAAAGCATTATGAACGACAAGTGAAGATGTACCATTTGAATCAATGAATTTATTGAAAATATGTAGAATTGCTTATGATACTGTCAGAAAATTCACATCAAGAAAGAGTGTTATGTTTTCATTTATGTTCTGTGAATACATAGAACCTTACTTTGTATAATCAAATTGTTGCTCTCCGGCTGTGTACATTTCTTTCACCAGAGAATACATTGACAAGAAAATCAAAGTAGGTTGATGTTTTCAAACATTCATAACGGTTTCCTACCGAATCTGCAATTCTAGAGTTCGCAGAACGGAACCCGTAACATCCTTTCATTAGTCAGATCTCAAAACTCACAGCAAGTATGTTTTTAGTTTCTTGACGTTTATCTTGCTTTGCAAATAGTGTTGGTGTGCTCTTTTTTATGCAGGAAAATACACACGATTCAGCCATTACAGAATGTGGGTGTCACACACTCAGTGCGTGATAAGTGCACCTTTGCACTTTTTTCACACTGGCCATATACACCAGCCCCGTACACTAGACCCATCTCTGGACAACATTGTGAGGACTGACGGGAAGGATAGGTCATGCCACAGCATGCAATGCAAAACATATCACTGATGATGAAAGTACACAGCCGTTGGAAGTTAGATAATTGTCACAACAAATTGAGAGGCGCCTCTGAGCGATCGACCACCCGGTTCCGACGGACAATCCAGATAGCAGTGGAAAAGACAATTTTTTTAAACCCCCTTTCACTTTTACTAATGCGATAAAAATAAAATCAATCATTTGACATGTATACGTTGTAAAGCTCAGCATTGTTCTCAAACGCTGCAAGACTGAATAAAAATACTTCACGCTTCTCAAAGTTATCTCAATCGGTATTCTGATATGATTTGGGTTTTATATCAGGTACACTCTTTTACCAAACAGTGGTTGGCCCCGAATATGAAACATACACACGCATTATATTAAAAACAGAGAGATGTAATTTGAAATCATTCATTTAGCTTCTAAAACATTATGCATTAGCCTTTTAATACAAAATTCATGGATTCACTAGACATATGACCGAGAAATTAGCACACTGAAGGTACTCTTAGTATACATGTGTATGGTGACTCAGCGTACTTGCTTCATACACCAGCCCCACGCACTCGGGTCTCTGGATTGCTCCACCGTTCTCTGGCTTGCTTCATAGTTCTCTTGCTTGTTCCACCATTTTCTGGCTTACTCCACCTTCTCTAGCTTGCTCCACCTTTCTCTGGCTTCTTCAAAATTTCTCTGGATTGCTCCACCGCTCTCTGGCTTGCTCCACCGTTCTCTGGCTTGTTCCACCGTTTTCTGGCTTGCTCCACCATTCTCTGGCTTGCTCCACCTTTTCTTTGGCTTACTCCATTGTCCTCTGGCTTGCTCCACCATTATCTGGCTTGCTCCGTAGTTCTCTTTCTTGCTCCACCTTTTTCTGGCTTGCTCCACCTTTCTCTGGCTTCCTTGACCTTTCTCTGGCTTGACCCAGCTTTCTCTGGCTTGCTCCACCGTTCTCTGGCTTGCTCCACCTTTCTCTGGCATTCTCCACCTTTTCCTTACCTGATCCACCTTTATCTGGCCTGCTGTACCTTTCTCTGGCCTGCTCCACCTTTCTCTGGCCTGCTCCACCTCTCTTTGGCTTGCTCCACCTTCTTCTGGCTTTCTCCACCATTTTGTGGCGTGCTCCACCTGTCTCTGGCTTGCCCCACCTTTCCTTGCCTTGCTCCACGTTTTTCTGGCTTGCTCCACCATTCTGTGGCTTGCTCCACCGTTCTGTGGCTTGCTCCACCGTTCTGTGGCTTGCTCCACCTTTCTCAGGCTTTCTTCATCTTTCCCTAGCTCGCTCCACCTCTCTCTCACTTGCTCCACCGTTCTCTGACTTGCTCCATCTTTCTTTGGCTTGCTGTACCTTTCCCTGGCTTGCTCCACCTCTCTCCGGCTTCTTCCTCCTTTCTCTGGCTTGCTCCACCGTTCTCTGGCTTAATTTACCTTTTTATGGCTTGCTCCACCATTCTCTGGCTTGCTTCACCCTTCTCTAGCATGCTGCACCTTTCTCTGGCTTGCTCCAGAATTCTCTAGCTTGCTCCACCTTTCTCTGGCTTGCACTACCTTTCTCTAGCTTGCTCCACCATTATCTGGCTTGCTCCTTCTTTCTCTGGCTTGCTCCACTTTTCTCTGGCTTGCTCCACCTTTCTCTGGCTTGCTCCACCTTTCCCTGGCTTGCTCTGTCTCTCCCTGTCTTGCTCCACATTCATCTGGCTTGCTCCTCCGTTATTTGGCATGCTCCAGCTTTCTCTGGATTGCTCCACCGTTATCTGGCTTGCTCGTCCTTTCTCTGGCTCGCTCCACCTTGCCCTGGCTTGCTCCACCTTTCTCTGGCTTGCTGGACCTTCATCTGGCTTGGTCTTTTCCTTCCTCTTGCTTGCTTGGCCTTTCCCTGGCGAACTCCACATTTCTCTGGCTTGTTCCACATTTCTCTGGCTTGCTGCACTTTTTCCTAGCTTCCTCCACCTTTCTCTGGCTTATGCCACCTTTCCCTGGCTTGCTCCACCTTTCTCTAGCTTGTTCCACCTTTCTCTGGCTTGCTCCACCATTCTTTGTCTTGCTCTACCGTTCTCCGACATGCACCACCGTTTTCTGTCTTGTTCCACCTTTCTCTGGCTTGCTCCACCTTTCTCTGGCTTGCTCCACTGTTATCTGGCTTGCTCCACCGTTCTGTGACTTGCTCCACAGTTCACTGGGATGCTCCACCTCTCTCTGGCTTTCTCCAACGTTTTCTGGCCTGATCCACTTTTCTCTGGCTTGCGCCACCTTTCTCTGGCCTGCTCCACCTTTATCTGGCCTAATCCACTATTCTCTGGCTTGCTCCGCCATTCCATGGCTTGCTCCACCGTTCTCTGGCTTGCTCCACCGTTCTGTGACTTGCTCCACCTTTCTCTGCCCTACTCCACCTTTCTCTCACCTGCTCCACCGTTCTCTGGCTTGCTCCACCTCTCTCTGGCCTGCTCCACCTTTCTGTGGCTTGCTCCACCTTTCTCTGGCTAACTCCACTGTTCCCTGACTTGCTCCACTGTTATCTAGCGTGCTCCACCTTTCTTTGGCTTGCTCTACTGTTTTCTGGAATTTTCCACCATTCTCTGGCTTGATATACTGTTCTCCGACTTGCTCAACCTTTCTATGGCCTGCTCCACCATTCTCTGACTTGCTCCACCTTTCTCAGGCTTGCTCCACCGTTTTCTGTCTTGCTCCACCTTTCTGTGGCTTGCTACACCGTTCTATGGCTTGCTCCACCGTTCTCCGGCTTGCTCCATCTTCCTCTGGCTTGCTTCACTGTTCTCTGTCCTGCTCCACCTTTCTCTGTTCTGCTCCCCCTTTCTCTTGATTGCTCCACCTTTCTCTTGCCTGCTCCACTATTCTTGGGCTTGCTCCTCCTTTCCTGGCTTTCTCCACCATTTTATGGCTTTCTTGTGCGTACGGTTTTGCGCCTGCACTTTTGTGCCTTCACCTTTGTGCCTGCACCTTTGTGCCTTCACATTTGCCCCTGCGCCTTTACCCCTGCGCCTTTGTGCCTCCACCTTTCGCCTGCGCCTTTGCGCCTGCATCTTTCCACCTGCGCCTTGGCACCTGCGCTTATGCGCACGTGTCTTTGCGCCTGCGCCTTTGCGCCTACACCCATGTCTTCGTGCCTCTGCCTATATGCCCGCGCCCGTGCCTTTGTGCCCGCGCGTGCCTTTGTGCCCGCGCACGGGCCTTGGTGCCTGCGCCCGCGTGTTATTGCCTTCATGTCCCGCCTGTGCTATCGTATCCGTGCCTTCGTGCCTGCGCTCATGCCTTTGTGCCCGTGCTTTCGTGCCTGCGCCTTTGTGCCTGCGCTTTTGTGCCTTCGCCTTTGCGCATGTGCGTAAACGCATGCGCCTTTGTGCTTGCGCCTTTGCCCCTGCGTTTTTGCGCCTATGTCTTCGCGCCTGCAACTTTGCCCCCGTGCCTTCGCGCCCGCGCCTTCGTGTCCGCACCATTGCGCCCGTGCCTTCCTGTCTGCGCCTTCCCGCCTGGGCCTCTGCGCCCGTGCCTTTGCGCCCGCGCCTTTGCGCCCATGCCTTTGCCCTTGTGCTTTTTTGCCTGCACCTTTGCACCTGCGGATTTGCGTTGCCAGCATTCTCTGGCTTGCTCCACCTTTCTCTGGTTTGCTCCACCTTCCTATGACTTGCTCCACCTTTCTTTGGCCTCCTCCACCTTTCTCTGGCTTACTCCACCTATCCGCAGCTTGCTCCACCTTTCTTTGGCTTCCTCCACCTTTCCCAGGCTTGCTTCACCTTTATATGTCTTGCTCTACTGTTCCCTGGCTTGCTCCACCGTTCTCTGGCTTGTTCCACATTTCTCTGGCTTGCCCCATCTTTCCTTGGCTTGCTACACCTTTCTCTGGCTTGCTCCACCTTTCTCAAGCTTGTTCCACCTTTCTTTGGCTTACACTATCTTTTTCTGGCTTGATCCACCTTTCTCTGGCTTGCTCCACGTTTTGTTGGCGTTCACCACCTTTCTCTAGCTTGCTCCACCATTTTCTGGCTTGCTCCACCTTTCTGTTGCTTGCTCCACCATTCTCTGGCTTACTCCACCTTTCTCTGGCTTGCTCCAACTTTCCCTGTCTTGCTCCACCTTTCTCAGGCTTGCTTCACCTTCTCAAGCTTTCTCCACCTTTCCCTGGCTTGGTATGCCTCTATCAGGCTTGCTCCCTGCTTTCTTAACTGTTCTCTTGCCTGCTTCACCTTTCTCTTTCTTTATCCTCCTTTCCATGGCTTACTCCACATTTATCTGGCTTGCGCCACCTATTTCTGTCTTGCTCCACATTTCTCTTGCTTGCTATACCGTTCTCTGGCTTGCTCCAACGTTCTCTGGCTCGCTCCACCTTTCTCTGGCTTGCTGCACCTTTCCTTGGCTTGCTCCACATTTCTCTGGCTTGTTCCACATTTCTCAAGATTGTTCCACCTTTATCTGGCTTAATCCACCTTTTCTGGCTTGCTCCAAATTTCTCTGGCTTGCTCCACCATTTGCTCGCTTGCACCACCTTCCTCTAGCTTGCTCTACCATTATCTGGCTTGCTCCACCTTTCTCTGGCTTGCTGCACCGTTTTCTGGCTTACACCACCTTTCTCTGGCTTGCTCCACCTTTCCCTGGCTTGCTCCACCTTTCTCTGGCTTCCTCCACCTTTCTCTAGCTTGCTCCACCTTTCCCGGGCTTGCTTTGCCTATCTCGACCTTGCACCATCGGTCTCTGGCTTGCTCTACCTTTCCCTGGCTTGCTCTACCTTTCTCTGGCTAGCTCTACCATTCTCTGAGTTGCTCCACCTTTCTCTGGCTTGCTCCACCTTTTCTTGTCTTGCTCCAACTTTCTGTGGCTCGCTCCACCTTTTGTTTACTTGCTCCACCGTTATGTGCCTTGCTCCACCGTTCGCTGGCTTGCTTCACCGATCTTTCGGTAACTCCACCGTTCTCTGGCTTGCTCCACCTTCCTCTGGCTAGCTCGACCTTTCTCTTGCTTGCTTAACCATTCTCTGGCTTGCTCCGCCTTTCTATGGCATGCTCTACCTTTCCCTGGCTTACCCACATATGTCTGGCCCTCTCCACCTTTCTCTGGCTTGCTCAACCTGTCGTTGTCTTGCTTCACCTTTCTCTGGCTTGCTCGACCTTTTTCTGGCGTGCTCCACCTTTCTCTGGATTGCTCCGCCGTTATCTGGGTTGCTCCAACGTCTCTGGCTTGCTCCACCATTTTCTTTCTTGCTCCACCGTTTTCTGGATTGCTCCACCTTTATCTGGCTTGCTCCACCTTCCTCTTGCTTGCTTCAACTTTCTCTGTCTTGTTCCACCTTTCTCTGCCTTGTTCCTCCTTTCTCTGGCTTGCTCCACCGTACTCTTGCTTGCTCCACCGTTCTCTGGCTTGCTCCGCCTTTCTCTGGCCTGCTTCACCTTCCTCTGTCTTTCTCCACCTTTCTCTGGCTTGCTCCATCATTCTCTTGCTAAGTCCCCCTTTCTTTGGCATAATCAAGCATTCTCTGGCTTGCTCCACCTTTCTTTGGCTTGCTCCACCTTTCCATGACTTGCTCCACCTTTCTCAGGCCTGCTCCACCTTTCTCTACCTTGCTCCACCTTTCTCTGGCTTGCTCCACCTTTCTCTGGCTTGCTCCATCTTTCTCTACCTTGCTCCACCTTTGTATGGCTTGCTCTACCGTTCCCTGGCTTGCTCCACCGTTCTCTGGGTTTCTCTACCTTTCTCTGGCTTGCTCAACCTTTCCTTGGCTTGCTCCACCTTTCTCTGGCTTGTTCCAACTCATCCTCAGAGAACAGCGGAGCAAGCCAGAGAATGGTGGGGAAAGCCAAAGAACTGTGGGGCAAGCCAGGTAACAGTGGAGCAAACCAGAGGGTGGTGGAGCAAGGCAGAGAAATGTGGAGCAAGCCAGAGAACGATGGTGCAAGCCAGAGAAAGGGTGGAGGAAGCCAGGGAAGGACAGAGCAAGCCGGAGAACGGTAGAGAAAGCTAGGGAATGATAGAGCAATTCAGAGAATGTTGGAGCAAGCCAGGGAACAATGGAGCAAGCCAGAGAATGGTGGAGCAAGCCAGAGATCGATGGAGCAAGCCAGAGAACGTTGGATCAAGCCACAGAACAGTGGAGCAACCCTAAGAACGGTGGAGCAAGCCAGAGAACGGAGGACCAAGTACGAGAACAGTAGAGCAAGTATGAGAACGGTGGAGCAAGTATTAGAACGGTGGAGCAGGCCAGAGAGCGGTGGAGCAAGTATGAGAACGGTGGAGTGAGCCTGAAAACGGTGGAGATAGCCAGAGAACAGTGGAGCAAGCCAAAGAACGAGAGGCAAGCCAAAACAACGGTGGAGCAAACCAGAGAAAGGGTGTTAAGAAAGAGAAGGGTGAAGCAAGCCAGAGGAAGGTGGAGCAAGCCAGAGAAAGGTGGAGCAAGACAGAGAAAGCTAGAGCAAGCCAGGGAAAGCTGCAGCAAGTCAGAGAAAGGTAGAGCAATCCAGGGAAAAGTGAAGCAAGCCAGAGAAAGTTGGAGAAAGCCAGAGAAAGTTGGAACAAGAGAGGGAAAGGTGGGGCAAGCTAGAGAAAGGTGGAGCAATCCAGAGAAAGGTGGAGCAAGCCAGGGAAAGGTAAAGCAAGCCAGAAAAAGGTGGGGCAAGTCAGAGAACGGTGGAGCAAGCCAGCGAAAGGTGGAGCAAGCCAGAGAAAGTTATGGCAAGCCAGGAAAAGGTGGAGCAAGCCAGAGAATGGTGGAGCAGGCCAGAGAAAGGTGGAGCATGCCAGGGAAAGGTGGAGCAAGAATAAGAAAAGGGGAGCAAGACAGACAAAGGTGGAGCAAGCCAAGGAAAGGTGGAGCAAACCAGAGAAAGGTGAAGCAAGCCAGAGAATAGTAGATCAAGCTATAGAAAGGTGGAGCAGGCTAGAGAAAGGTGGACGAAGTCAGAGAATGGTTGAGCAAGCCAGATAACGGTGGAGCAGGCCAAAGAAAGGTGGAGCAAGCCAGAGAAAGGTGGAGTAAGCCAGAGAAACGTAGAGCAAGCCAGAGAAATGCGGAGCACATTTTTAGAGGTGGAGCAAACAAGAGAATGGTGGAGCAAGCCAAAGAAAGGTGGAGCAAGCCAGAGAAAGGTGGAGCACGGCAGAGAAAGGTAGAGAAAGCCATAGAAAGGTGGAGGAAGCCAGAGAAATGTGGAGAAAGACAGAGAATAGTGGAGCAAACCACAGAAAGTTGGACCAAGACAGAGAAACGTGGAGCAAGCCAGAGAAAGGTGGAGCAAGCCAGAAGATGTGGAACAAGCTAAAGAGAGGTGAATCAAGCCATAGAAAGGGTGAGCAAGCCAGAGAACTGTGGAGCAAGACATAGAAAGGTGGAGCAAGCCATGGGAATGGTGGAGCAAGCCAGAGATCTGTGGAGCAAGCCAGAGAACGGTGGAGAAAGCCTGAGAACAGGGAAACAAGGCAGAGAAAGGTGAAGCAAGCCAGAAAACTCTGCAGCAAGCCAGAGAACGGTGGAGCAAGCCAGAGAAAGGTGGAGCAAGGCAGAGAAAGGTGGAGCAAGCCACAGAAAGGTAGAGCAAGACAGAGAAGGGTGGAGTAAGCCAGAAAAATGTAGAGCAAGCCAGAGAATGATGGAGCAAGCCAGAGAACGGTAGAGCACGCCGGAGAACAGTTGGGATAAGCCAGGTAACATTGGAGCATGCCAGAGAATGGTGGAGTAAGAAAGAGAATGGTGGAGCAAGCCAGAGAACGATGGTGCAAACTCAAGAAAGGGTGGAGCAAGCCGGGGAATGGCGGAGCAAGCCAGAAAACGGTGGAGCAAGCTAGAGAACGATAGAGCAAGTCAGATAACGGTGGAGCATACCAGAGAACAGTGGAGCAATCTTGAGAACGGTCGAGCAAGCCATAGAACGGTCCGCAGGCCAGAGAATGGGGGAACAAGCCAGAAAACGGTGGAGCAAGCCAGAGAAAGGTGAGGCAAGCCATAGAAAGGTGAAGCAAGCCAGAGGAAAGTGGAGCAAACCAGAGAAAGGTGGAGCAAGCCAGAGAAGGGTGGAGCAAGCTCTGGGAAAGGTGAAGGAAGTCAGAGAAAGGTGGAGCAAGCCAGGGAAAGGTGACGCAAGCCACAGAAAGGTAGAGCAAGCCAGAGAAAGGTGGAAAAATCAAGGAAAGGTGGAGCAAGCTAGAGAAAGATGGATCAAACCAGAGAAAGGTGGAGCAAGCCAGGGAAAGGTGAAGCAAGCCTTAAAAGGGTGGGACAAACCAGAGAACGGTCAAGCAAGCCAGAGAAAGGTGGACAAAGTCAGGGAAAGGCGGAGCAAGCCAGGGAAAGGTGAAGCAAACCTGAAAAATTTGGGGCAAGGCAGAAAACAGTGGACCAAGCTAGAGAAAGGTGGAGCAAGCCCGGGAAAGGTGAAGCAAGCCTGAAAAATCTGGGGCAAACCAGAGAATGGCAGAGCAAGCCAGAGAAAGGTGGAGCAAGCCAGGGAAAGGTGGAACAAACCAGATAAAGGTGGAGCAAGCCAGAGAAAGGTGGAGCAAGCCAGGGAAAGGTGGAAAAAGCTATAGAAAGGTGGAGCAATCCAGAGAATAGTGAAGCAAGCCAGGGAAAGGAGGAGCAAGCCAGAGAAAGGTGGAGCAATTCAGGGAACGGTTGAGCAAGCCAGAGAACGGTGGAGGTAGGAAGAGAACGGTGGAGCAAGCCAGAGAATGGTGGAGCAAACCAGAGAAAGGTGGAGCAAGCCTTAGAAAGGTGGAGCAAGCTAATGAAAAATGGAGCAATCCAGAGAAAGGTGGGACAAGCCACAGAACGGTGGAGCAAGCCAGAGAAAGGTGGTGCAAGCCAGAGAAAGGTGGAGCAAGCCACTGAAAGGTGGAGCAAGCCAGGAAAGGGAGGAGCAATACAGAGAAAGGTGGAGTAAGCCAGGGAAAGGTGGAGGAAGCCAGAGAAATGTGGAGCAAGCCAGGGAAAGGTGGAGTAGGCCATAGAGATGTGGAGCAAGCCAGCAAAAGGTGGAGCAAGCCAAGAAAAGGTGGAGCAAGCTAGAGGAAGATGGATCTAGCCAGAGAAAGGAGGAGCAAGCCAGATAAAGGAAGAGCAAGCCATGAAAATGTGGAGCAAGTCAGAGAAAGGAGGAGGAAGACAGACAACGGTGGAGCAAGCCAGGGAAAGGTGGAGCAAGCCAGGGAAAGGTGGATCAAGCCAGAGAATAATTGGAGAAGGCCAGAGAATGGTGGAGCAAGACAAGGAAAGGTGGAGCAAGCTAGAGGTAGGTGGAGCAAGCCAGAGAACGGTTGAGCAAGCGAGAGAATGGTGAAGCAAGCCAGACAACGGTGGAGCAAGCCAGAGAATGGTGGAGCAAGCCAGAGAAAGGTGGAGCAAGCAAGAGAGAGGTTGAGCTAACCAGAGAAAGATGGAGCCAGCAAGAGAAAGGTGGATCAAGTCAGAGAAAGATGGTGCAAGCCAGAGAAACATGGAGCAAGCCAGGAAAAGGTGGAGCGAGCCATAGAACGGTGGAGCAAGCCTGGGAAAGGTGGAGCAGGCCAGAGAAAGGTGGAGGAAACCAAAAATGGTGGAGCAAGCCAGGAAAAGGTGGAGCAAGCCAGAGAAAGGTGGAGCAGGCCAGAGAAAGGTGGACCAAGCAAAGGAAAGGTGGAGTAAGCCAGTGAAGGTGGTGCAAGCCAAAGAATGGTTGAGCAAGGCAGGGAAAGGTTGAGCAAGCCAGAGAATGGCGGAGCAAGCCAGAGAAAGGTGGAGCAAGCCAGAGTAAGGTGGAGCAATCTAGAGAAAGGTGGAGCATACCAGACAAAAGGTTGAGCAAGCCAGAGAAAGGTGGAGCAAGTCCGGGGAAAGTGGAGCAAGCCAGAGAAAGGTGGAGCAAGCCTGAGATTTGTCGAGCAAGCCAGGGAGAGGTGGAGCAAGCTATAGAAATGTGAGCAAGCCAGAGAACGGCCGAGCAAGCCAGAGAAAGGTGGAGCAAGTCAGAGAACGGTTGAGCAAGCCAGAGAAAGATGGAGCAAGCCACCGAATGGTACAGCAAGGCAGGGAAAGGTGGAGCAAGCCAGAGAAAGGTAAAGCAAGCCAGGGAAAGGTGGAGCAAGCCATAGAAAGTTGGTGTAAGCCAGGGAAAGGTCGAGCAAACCAGGGAAAGGTTGTGCAGGCCAGAGAAAGGTGGAGCAAGTCATAGAACGGTGGATCAAGCCTGAGAAAGATGGAGCGAGCCAGAGAACAGTTGAGCAAGCCAGAGAAAGGTGGAGCAAGCCAGATAAAGGTGGAGCAAGCCAGGGAACGCTGTAGCAAGCCAGGGAAAGGTTGAGAAAGCCATAGAAATGTGGGGAAAGCCATAGGATTGTGGAGAAAGCCAAAGAAAGGATGAGCAAGCCAGAGAAAGGTGGAGCAAGCCAGGGAAAGGTGGAGAAAGCCAGAGGAAGGTGGAGCAAGCCAGGGGAGCTGGAGCAAGCCAGAGAAAGGAGGAGCAAGCCAGATAACGGCTGAACAAGCAAGAGAAAGGTGGAGCAATCTAGAGAAAGGTGCAGAAAGCCAGAGAAAGTTGAAGCAAGCCAGAAAACAGGCGGAGCAAGCGAGAGAAAGGTTGAGCGAGCCAGAGAACGGTGGAGCAAGCCTGAGAAAATGGAGCAAGCCAGAGAAAGGTGGAGCCAGGAAGGGAAAGGTGAAAAAAGCCAGAGAAAGGTGGAGGAAGCCAGAGAAAGGTGGAACAAGGCCGATAAATGTGGAGCAAGACAGGAAAAGGTAGAGCAAGCCAAAGAAAGGTGGAGCAAGCCAGAGAATGATGGAGCAAGCCAGAGAATGCTGAAGTAAGCCAGAGAATGATACAACAAGCCAGACAAAGTTTGAGCAAGCCAGGGAAATGTGGATAAAGCCAGAGAAAGGTCGAGCAGGCCGGAGAAAGGTGGAGCAAGCCTGAGAACGGTGGAGCAATCCAGTGAACGGTGGAGTGCAAGGATCACAGTCTAGAATCGACAGAAATGAGCCGCAAGTATGTGGACTCAATCAAAGTTGGAATTGTTGTTATACACAGTGATATTACATCAGAGTCTTATAGCCTATGATCTGAGCTTTCCAACGCATCCAAGCACGTCTCAAACGAAGCAGTAGGGATCCTGCTGTGAATTGTCTTTTCATCCTGTTTGCCTCTGGTTCCACGGCTTCATCGCGCCATCTTTGCTCCGCTCACTCATTGCTCATTCTGTTCTCGCCATCCACTCTCAGCTAATCTGTGACTCCTCACTCCATCACTCTTGATCCTTTTCTTGAGCACTCATCAACCCATCACTCTTGGTTCGCCTCAACTTTCTCACACCGGCTACCTATCTACCTCACACTTCTATCCAGCTCTTCTCCTCTCCTTAAGCTCCCGCGACAAACTTTTAACGACGTCTCTCACCTCCTTGCTGCCGTCATCAATCTGATGTCGTTTTGCATCACTCGCTGCATCTGTCTGCTCCTGAAATTGCCCTCCCCCCTTACTACATTATTCTGACATAGTCAACATTACCTGGTCATTGCTGGCCAAGTTGTCACCTTGCAGGCATCATCGCCACTCCCGCCAGCCGCTCTTGCTTCCAATTGTCACTGCTTCCGTCAACAACTTCCCCCTGCATCCCTTCCAATGCAACTGCAACGTCAACCAGACTCCCAATCTGCACCTTCTCATCAAAGGCGAGAAGCTTTGTCTTGGCCTTCCACGACTCTCCTCACTGCTTTCTCCGCATTTTCACCGCTTCCTCCTTAAGTGATGTCAGCAACATCACATCGATTGCTTCTCAAGATTTGGTAGCCCTCATCACTGTGACCAAACCATGCATCCATTCTCACGCCCTCGGCAAATGTCTGGTGATTCCCTGCTGTCAAACTGCTGCCAGAAACTCTCGAGTCACCTTCTTTCACCAGCTTTGTCAAAGCTTCCTGCTACTTCTTGCTTTCTCTACTATCACTTTGCCGCTCCTCGCCTTCTGCTAACAAATTCTTCTCTGCAGACTCAGCCTGTATTCCTCCTTTTACGCTACTCTCATTGCTCTGAAGTGACCTTGCGGCAAGGCCATGATCCCATCTGCTGCTTCTTCCTTCTGCAGTGCTTTCATCATGTATGTCCAATGGTGGACATATCACACACTCACTTTCTAGTGTGCTCACATAGTGTGCTTAAACACCATGCACCAACACCATGCACTCTACAATAAGTGCGGCCTGATAATGTACTCTCACATTTTCATATCTATCTCCCCTTAGTCTCTTGCTCTCCCTCTATCTATCTCTCTCTCTCTCTCTCTCTCTCTCTCTCTCTCTCTCTCTCTCTCTCTTTCTCTCTCTCTCTCTCTCTCTCTCTCTCTCCCTCTCTC
>SZWC01000183.1:76452-95661 GCA_023375785.1 Penium margaritaceum
TCTCTCTCTCTCTCTCTCTCTCTCTCTCTCTCTCCCTCTCTCTCTCTCTCTCTCTCTCTCTCTCTCTCTCTCTCTCTCTCTCTCTCCCAAGTGTTTCCTTTTGGTAGTTTTAAGTGATTTCTATGTGCTAAAAACGATATCATACTGTCCTGTCTGGATGATGACCTACAATTGTCTTGTTTGTTTATCCAAGATGTTTGTAGTGATTCCGTACTTTTACTACACAGATTTGTTTATCGAGGCTCATATGCTCATGGAACAGTCCGACCGAGCAGCCCACGAGAGGCCGTGTTGTCATGTTGCGACGTCTTTTGTCGAATGTTGACGGCCATCAATTGCTGCAGCGAGAGAGCTTTCTCGATTTGATGTCGTTCCTATCAGAAGGTCGATGACTAAGCTCTCCTGTCTGTAGGACCCCCTAGTGCAAGGAATAGTGTGTATGGGGGAGTGTTTTCAATTTGTGTGACGAAGAGCACTTATCACACTCAGTGTGGGATTCGTTAGAGCACTCGTCCGAGACAGTTTGTGATGTAAATGCTGTGCAAACGTCAAGGGTTCGAAGTCATTTCTGTCAGACAGATGTATCAAAATATGGCGGTCAAGAACGCATTGTGTCGTGTCTTCGAGCGAGCTGTAAATCCTGGCCAGGTGAGTTGCCGACCAAACAAAGGATCGGTTTTGGTAGTTTTCAAAAAAAAGTTTGCACATTGCATATCAACAACATAAGCTGTAATGTTGAAAAGGAATTTCTAAAACCATTAGATTCTGCTTATCTTCACTGGCGGAATTTCCTCATAATTCAACCGGTCCGATCCTCTCAGAATCACTATTCTGTCTACTTTTGTGACTATAGATTGCAAAAACATAGGTTGTGGATGTATGTGAAAAATATGCCTCAATGATGTCTGCCGTCATGGCGAGGAATACAATTGTCGTGAAAAATGACACCGCTAAATATTCATTGACAATCGTCCAGAGAATCTCTCAACTGGAGAGAAACCAACATGAAAGCAGACTTCTGAGAACTAGCTTTCTTTGTACAGGTCGGACGCGCCCAGCATGTTATCCTCCACCCAACCATAAACAAATTGGTTCTCCTACAGAACGGAACCTCTCAATGATCTAGGTTTGTAACCTGCAATCATGTCAATGACATCGCATACCTTGATGGTTTACTTGATCATCAATATCGCAATAGACTGACTTTGTATAACCGCGACAGCGTACTGAGTGCATGATAAGTGCACTTTCCCACTCATTCTGAGTGCACTCGCCACACGCACTATCCCTGTTCACTGAGGTGTCTCTTTAGACCACCTTGCGATAACGAGCAACGATTAAGGCTCGCTAGTGGAAAAAACGACAAAATTATCGTCGAAGTTAAAAAATGACTGTCGTCGTTGGCGAATAGACGACTGTCACTGTTTGAACGTGCACGAAACACGTCCGAAAGATGCTTGATGCGATCGGCCAACGGTCACGCGAGCTTACAGCGTACAACTGAGTTGAAGAAAGTGAGAACGTAGGCTGAGGATAAACATCAGAACAAAACTATTATGATAAGAACGATTGTACATTAGTACATCCGATAGGAATCCTTTTGTGAGAGGCTGTAATGGGCGTTAAAAAAATGTTTAAGCTTCTAAAATGTTTAAACTTTCATTTTAATGAAATCACATAACCAGTTTTAAAAAGTTCTAGTGCACCAATGTATCTAATGGCCCTAAGGAAAGGTTTGAATGAAAACTTTACAATAAATTCTGAAGATAAACTCCAAAGTAATCCCAAGCCATGGAATAAGACAAAGAATACAGATGTGTCTTAAACTCTCATATCATATGGAAATTACAGGCAATCTCTAGACACACAACAACCTCTTATGTCATGAATATGTAAAATCCAAATAAGGCAATAATGTAGTACATGAAAACACTTGGATTTTGGTGTGCGGACAAAAGGCAGAAACACATGAGACAAAGTAGCGCATTGAGTGCGATCTTAGTGAACATTTGTATGGTGACTGAGCGCACTTGCCACATACACTAGCCCCACGCACTGAGGTCCTCTCTCAGAAGAGAATAGTTTGGCCATATAGGACAAAAGGTCAGATCATTCAGGACACATGAGACAAATTAACGCACGGAGTGCGCGCTTAGTGACCTTTTGTATGATGAATGAGCGCACTTGCCACATTCACTAGCCCCACGCACTGAGGTCTCTCCTAGGAAGAGAATTCTTTATCCATATAGGACAACAATACACTCTTCTCATACACAAAGGAAGGAGTGTACATATGGTTGTAAAGCACTTCCTCCAAAGAGAGCGCACTTAGGGCACACACTGATAAACCAGTGAATGAAATAGCCTCAATTAACCATACCCCGCCTTCATTCCCTCCTCCTTCTTCAGTCCTCCCAACTCTATTTATCGGTCGCGTCTGCATCATTGTCGCCATCATCCTTGCCTGCAGCCTCTTCCTTGTTCACTCTGCATCATTTCGTCGAGCCGCTCCTCTGTGCCGCCTTTTTGTTCTTCACAGCAGTAGAAGAAGTGGATGCTGTCAGGATATCGAACACCTCTGGTCTCCCTGCTCGTCGGTCTTGAGCCAACAGGGGAAACAATCCATCACTCTCTTGAATTGAGCAACCGACTTGGCTCCATCTCCCCTTTCGTGTCTGTCAGGATAACGGACACCACCAGTTCTGATGTTTTTTGGTCTCGAGCCAAAAAGGGTGGAACAAGCCGCCAATCTCCTGACACCGAAAGACCTTTGCTATATCCTCATGGGATTATGCCAACATCATTCTCTTCTACGCTGCCGGCTCTCTTATCATCAGCCTCTCACAACGGTACCTCCTCGTTTTGAGCTCTCCTCCCCTTCATCATCCCCATCATCAGCCGTTTCATCAGTATCTGCGTTCTCCGACCACGCACGTGGTTCTGTCCCTACACCCAAAATGACATCATCCTCCGCAATTCTCCTCCCTCATCAGCAGCAACTTCAGCATCTGTGGCTGGTACAAGGATCTGTACGAGCCAACTGCCTACCTTGCAGTGGCCTGCACCCACGCCAACAGCAGATCCTTGCAGCGTGTTGGCCCAAGACTTTACGTTGCCGCATCTCGCTCCTCTACTTTTGCAGTGCACGTGGTTCGTCACTGCGCCCAATCCATCACTCCTCTGCAAGAATCTGCCTTCATCATCCTTAGATCGGCACCAGGAGTTACCCAGCCAAACCGCCAGTTTTGCGGCGGCCTGCACCCATGCCGATCCGTCATCAGCGCACCTGGTTCTATCCCTGCGATCAAACTTCAACATTCAAGCCTCCGCCATTCTGTCATCATCCTTCCTCCACACTGGCACCCGGATCCGCCCAGTAACTTTGCCAATCATGTGGTGACCTGGGTCCTCACAACTCCTCATCATCAGCAGGACCTTCTCTTGCCAGAGCATCGCAAGTCGTCCTGCTTGTTGGGCTTGAGCAAACTGGGACACAAGCCGTCTCTTCTCTAGCAAAAGTGGATGCTCCTGGTACCTAAGTATCTCCCTCTTCTACACGTGGACACAGCTCCTACATCTCTTCTCAATCAACACTTGCATCCGTAGCCAAATTCCGTCAGGGAAAGGTGGAGCACGCCAGAGAACGGTGGAGAAAACCAGAGAACGGTGGAGCAGGCCTGAGAAAGTGGAGCAAGCAAGAGAACGGTGGAACAAGCCAGGGAATGGTGGTGCAAGCCAGAGAAAGGTGCAAAAAGCCAGGGAAAGGTGGAGCAAGCCAGAGAAAGGCCGAGCAAGTAAGAGAACAGTGTAGCAGGCAAAAGAAAGGTGGAGCAGGCAGAGAAGGGTGGAGCAAGCCAGATAAAGGTTGAGCAAGCCAGAGAAAGGTGGAGCGAGCCAGAGATTGGTGTAGCAAGTCAGAGAAAGGTGGAGCAAGCCAGAAAAAGGTGGAGCAAGCCAGATAAAGGTAGAGCAAGCCAGACCAAGGTGGAGCAAGCCAGAGAAAGACGGAGCAAACACGGGAAAGGTGGAGCAAGCCAGAGAATGGTGAAGAAAACCTGAGAAAGAAGGAGCAAGCCAGAGAAAGGTGGAGCAAGCCAGAGAAAGGTGGAGTAAGCAAGAGAACAGTGGAGAAAGCCACGGAAGGGTGGAGCAAGCTAGAGAAAGGTGGAGCAAGCCAGAGAATGGTGGAGCAAGCCAGAGCAAGGTAGAGCAAGCCAAAGAAGGGTGGAGCAAAACAGGAAACGATTGAGAAAGCCAGATGAATATGGAGCAAGCCAGAGAAATTTGGAGCAAGCCAAGAAAAGGTAAAGCAAGCCACAGAAAGGTGGAGCAAGCCAGAGAAAGGTGGATCAAGCTGGGGAACGGTGGAGCCAGCTAGAGAACGGTAGAGCAGGCCAGATGACATTGGAGCAAGCCAGGGAAAAGTGGAGCAAGCCAGAGAAAGGAAGAGCAAGCCAAAGAAAGGTGGAATCAGCCAGAGGCAGGTGGAGCAAGCCAGAGAAAGGTGGAGCAAGCCAGGGAATGGTGAAGCAAGCGAGAGAAACGTAGAGCCAGCATGGGAAGGTGGAGCAAGCCAGAGAAAGGTGGAGCAGGCCAGGGAAAGGTGGAGCAAGACAGAGAAACGTGGAGGAAGCCAGAGAAAGGTGAAGCAAGCCAGAGAAAGATAGAGCAACCCAGGGAACAGTGGAGCAAGCCACAGAACGGTGTAGCAGGCCAGAGAAAGGTAGAGAAAGCAATGGAAAGGTGGAGCAAGCCAGAGAAAGATGAAGCAAGCCAGAGATAGGTGGAGCAAGCCAGAGAAATTTGGAGCAAGCCAGAGAGAGGTGTAGCAAGCCAGATAAAGGTAGAGCAAGCCAGAGAAAGGTGGAGCAAGACAGAGAAAGGTGGAGCAAGCCACGGAGAGGTGGAGCAAGCCAGAGAACGATGGACCAAGCCAGATAATGGTGGATTAAGCCAGAGAAAGGAAGAGCTAGACAGAGAATCGTAAAGCAAGCCAGAGAATGGCAGAGCAAGGCAGAGAAAGGTGGAGCAAGCCAGAGAGAGGTGGAGCAAGCCAGAAAAAGGTGGAGCAAACCAGAGAAAGGTGGAGCAAGCTAGGAAAAGGTGGAGTAAGCCAGAGAACGTTGGAGCAAGCCACAGAAAGATTGAGTTAGACAGTGAACGGTACAGCAAGCCATAGAAAGGTGGAGCAAGACAGTGAAAGGTGGACCAAGCCAAAGAAAGATGGAGCAAGCCAGAGAACAGTGGAGTAAGCAAGATAAATGTGGAGTAAGACATGGAAAGGAGGATCAAGACAGAGAAAGGTGCAGCAGGAGAGAGAACAGTTAAGCAAGCGAGAGAAAGGTGGAGCAAGTGGAGAAAGGTGGAGCAAGCCAGAGAATGGTGGAGCAAGCAAGAGAACGGTGAAGCAAGCCAGAGAACGGTGGAGCAAGCAACAGAATGGTGGAGCAAGCCAAATAAAGGTGGAGCGCACCAGAGAAAGGTGGAGCAAGCAAGAAAAAGGTGGAGCAAGCCTGAGAAAGGAGGAGCAAGTAAGGGAACGGTGGAGTAAGCCAGAGAAAGGTGGAGCAAGCCACAGAAAAGTGGAGCAAGCTAGGGAAAGGTGAAGCAAGCCAAAGAAAGATGGAGCAAGCCTGAGAAACGCATAGCAAGCCAGGGAAAGGTGGAGCAAGCTTGAGAAAGGTGAAGCAAGCCAGAGAAAGGTCGAGTAAGCCAGAGAATAGTGGAGCAAGCTACAGAAATGTGGAGCAAGCCAGAAAATGGTGGAGCAAGCTAGAGAAAGGTGGTGAAAGCCAACAAAACGTGGATCAAGCCAGAGAAATGTGGATCAAGCCAGAAAAAGGTAGAGTAAGCCAAACAAAGGTGGAGCAAGCTAGGGAAAGGTGGAGCAAGCCAGAGAAAGGTGGAGCAAGCCAGGGAAAAGTGGAGTAAGCTAGAGAAAGGTGGAGCAAGCCAAGAAAAGGTGGAGCAAGCCAGAGAAAAGTGAGCAAGGCGGAGAAAGATTGAGCAAGCCAGAGATCAGTGAAGCAAGCAAGAACATGGTGGAGCAAGGCAGAGAACGGTCGAGCAAGCAAGAGAATGGTGGAGCAAGCCAGAAAAAGATGGAGCAAGGCAGAGAAAGGTGGATCAAGCCAGAGAAAGGTGGAGCAAGCCAGGGAAAGACGGAGCAATCCAGAGAAAGGTGGAGCAAGCCAGAGGATGGTGCAGCAATCCGCAGAAAAGTGGAGCAAGCCAGGGAAAGGTTATGAAAGGTAGAGGAAGGTGGAGCAAGCCAGAGAAAGCTGGAGCAAGCCGTAGAATGGTGGAGCAACCAAGAAGAACGGTGGAGCAAGCCAGAGAATGGTGGAGCAAGCCAGAGTACGGTGAAGCAAGCCAGAGAAAGGTGGAACAAGCCATGGAAAGGTGGAGCAAGCCAGAGAAAGGTGGAGCAAGCCAGAGAACGGATGAGCAAGCCAGATAACGGTAGAGCAAGGCAGAGAACAGTGGAGCAAGAGAGAGGACGGTTGAGCAAGCCACAGTATGGTGGAGCTAGCAAGAAAGATGTTGAGAAAGCAACAGAAAGGTGGAGCAAGCCAGAAGACAGCGGAGCAAGACAGCAAACAATGCAACAAACCAGAGAAAGGTGAAGGAAGCCAGAGAAGGGTGGAGCAGGCCAAAGAAAGGTAGAGAAAGCCAGGGAAACGTTGAGCAAGCCAGAGAAAGGTGTAGCAAGCCAGAGATTGGTGGAGCAAGCCAGAGAACATTGGAGCAAGCCATTGAAAGGTAGAGTAAGCCAAAGAAAGGTGGAGCAGGCCAGAGAAAGGTGGAGCAAGCCACGGAGAGGTGGACCAAGCCAGAGAACGTGGAGAAAGCCAGAAAATGGTGGATTAAGCTAGAGAAAAGTCGATCTAGACAGAGAATTTTGAAGCAAGCCAGAGAATGGCAGAGCAAGCCTGAGAAATTTGGAGCAAGCCAGAGAAAGGTGGAGCAAACCAGATAAAGGTGGAGCAAGCCAGAGAATGGTGGAGCAAGTCAGAGAACGATCGAGCAAGCCGGAGGAAGGTGGCGCAAGCTAGGGAAGGTTGAGCAAGCAAGAGAACGGTGCAGAAAGCCAGAGAAAGATTGAGTAAGCCAGAGAATGGTGGAGCAAGCCATAGAAAGGTGGAGAAAGCCAGAGAAAGGTGGACCAAGCAAGAGAAACGTGGAGCAAGACAGAGAACGGTGAAGCAAGCCAAAGAATTCTGGAGCATGCCATAGAATGTTGGAGCAAGACAGAGAAAGATAGATCAGGCAAGGGAAAGGTGGACCAAGCCAGAGAGAGGTGGAGCAAGCCGCAGAATGATGGAGCAAGCCAGAGAACGGTGGGGCAAGATAGAGAATGGTGGAGCAAGCCAGTGAACAATGGAGCAAGGCAGAGAACGGTGGAGCAAGCCAGAGAACAGTGGAGTGAGCCACAGTATGGTGCAGTAAGCCATTGAAAGGTTGAGCAAGCTACAGAATGGCGGAGCAAGCCAAAGAAAAGTGGAGCAAGCCAGGGGAAGGTGAAGCAAGCAAGAGAAAGGAGGAGCAAGCCAGGTAAAGGTGGAGAAAGTAAGGGAGCGTTGAAGCAAGCCAGATAATGGTTCTGGAATACTAGTTATCAACTAGCAAGTACAGAGATCTTCAGTAAGTAGTGGAATGGTGTGGCTACCATGCATAACGACCAACAAAAGTAAGCATATGTCACTCAGTATCACCAAAACGATTCCACTATGTGTGGTCATCTTTGACAACTCATAACACGAGTCACAAATGAGCAGAGGGGGAAAGAGTGGGTTGGGAATACTAGTTCTCAACTAGCAAGTACATACACCTTCAATAAGTAGTGGCACAGAGTGGTGACCATGCACAATGACCAACCAAAGTTGGCATATGCCACTGAACATGACCAAAGAATTTCACTATGTGTGGCCAACGTTGACAACCCATGTTACAAGTCACAAATGGTTAGAGGGGGAAATGATGAGAATACTAGTTATCAACTAGCAAGTACAAAAACCTTCAGTAGGTAGTGGAACAGAGTGGCTAGCATGCACAATGACCAGCCAAAGTAGGCATATGTCATAGACTGTAACCAAAGAATTTCACTCTGATGGGTCAACGTTCACAACTCAGAATACAAGTCACAAATGGTCAGAGTGGGAAAAATGGTTTGGGAATACTAGTTGTCGATTAAAAAGTACAAATACCTTCAAAACGTAGTGCCACACTGTGGCTACCATGCAAAATGATAAACTGAATTAGGCCTCTGTCACTGATCATGACCATTATGGCCAACTGGGTCAAAAAAAAAAAAAAGAATCTCGACCTCACGTGCACATGGCAAGATGGCCCGTTTGGAAACAACGCGCCAAATTTGCCCTCTAAGTCAGACCTTGCCGACTTCGAGGACGAAGTCGCTGGCTTCTGACATCAGCCTTGCCGATGTGAGAATTGAGTGACTTTGTCGCTCGCTCTCTGGTTTGCTGAACCTTTCTCTAGCTTTCTTTTCTTTTCCCTGGCTTGCTCCACATTCTCTGGCTTGATCTACCAGTCTCTGTCTTTCTCCAGTGTTCTCAAGCTAGATCCACCATTCTCTGGCTTGCTCCATCTTTCTCCGGCTTGCTCCACGTTTTCATGGATTGCTCCACCTTTCTCTGGCCTGCTCCACCATTCTCTTGCTTGATCCACCCTTCTCTGGCATGCTCCACCTTTCTCTGACTTGCTTCACCTTTCTCTGGCTTTCTCCACCTTTCCCTGGCTTGCTCCACATTTCTCTTGCTTGCTCCACCTTTCTCTGGCTTGCTCCACTGTTTGTTGGATTGCTCCACCGTTCTCTGGATTGCTCCCCTGTTCTCTGGCTTGCTCCACCATTCTCTGGCTTGCCCCATCATTCTCTGGCTTGTTCCACCATTATCTAGCTTGCTCCATTGTTCTCAGGCTTGCTCCACCGTTATCTGGCTTCCTCCACTTTTCTTTGGCTTGCTCCACCATTTTCTGACCTGCTTAACTTTTTCAGGCCCTCACTACCTTTCTCTAACTTGCTCCACCTTTCTCTACCTTGTTCCACTTTTCTCTAGCTTTCTCCACCTTTCTCTGGCTTGCACCACATTTCTCTGGCTTGCTCCACGGTTCTCCGGCTTGCTCTACTGTTCCTTGGCTTGCTCCACCGGACCTTGACTTGGTTCACCGTTCTCTGACTTGCTTCACTGTACTCTGGCTTACTCAACCGTTCTCTGGATTGATCCACAATAATCTGGCTTGCTCCACCTTTCTCTGACTTGCTCCACGTTTCTTTGGCTTTCTCAACCTTTCCCTGGCTTGCTCCACCTTTCTCTGGCTTGTTGTACCATTCTCTGCCATTCTCCAGCGTTCTCTGGCTTGCTCCATTGTTCTTGTGCTTGCTCCACCTTTCTTTAGCTTGCTCTACCTTTTCCTGGCTTGCTTCACATTTCTCTCGCTTGCTCCACCATTCACTGGCTTGCTCCACCTTTCTCTCGCTTGCTCCACCTTTCTCTGGCTTGCTCCACTGTTCTCTGGCATGCTCCACTGTCTCTGGCTTTCTCCACCTTTCCCTGGCATGCTCCTCTTTTCTCTGGCCTGCTCTACTTTTCTCTGGCCTGCTCCATTGTTCTCTGGCTTGCTCCACCATTCCTTGCCTTGCTCCACCTTTCTCAGGCTTGCCCCACCTTTCTATAGCATGCTCCAACTTTCAGTGTCTTACTCCACCGTTCTCTGGTTTGCTCCACCGTTCTCTGGCTTGCTCCACCGTTCTCTGCCTTATTTCACCTTTCTCCAGATTGTTCCATCTATCTCTGGCTTTCTCCACTGTTATCTGGCTTGTTCCACCATTCGCTGTCTTGCTCCACCGTTCTCTGGCTTGCTCAACCATGCTCTGACTGGCTCCACATTTCATTGGCTTGCTCTGGTAGAATACAAAGCAAGACCCGTACCCCAGAGAAATAATTATCTCATACACTCTCCGCTTACTCACTCACCCTCCGGACCTCCGACGGCAGAATTACCGAAATACCCAGAGAAGCATGCCAGTTCGGCTTGCCAGCCTGTACTATCATCCGTGCTTCTGGGAACTATGCACACACGACAGTGGCCGTTCGGTCACCAGTCATCGCATGAACCCCAATGGCTAGGACCCCGCACGACCTGATCCCAACTATGCGACAAGACTCAGTCGGTCGTGCTCACGAACCGGCGCACCCAAGTCCTCTCCAAAGACAATGCCAAGATCAAACCGCATACGGCACCACGACACTCACCAGCTAAGACCCGCGCCAAGCCTCCAAGAGGTGCCACGTCCCACAGAACCACGAGCAGCAGCACAGTAGCTAATGCTTCACGAATCCTACCGTACACTGAAACGGCGGTACTACTGCCCTATGCGGCACCACTCTAGGCACGACTCTACTCTAGGATCTTGTACGTAATAGACTAGTAATTGTGTACACATCTTGCCTCATTGTTTATCCATCAGTTCTATCTATCAATCATTCAGCTTGTTTTCTTGCCGTTGCTATTGCCTGCCATACGGCTGTGGCACTCAAGCATTCCGTTTGCCAAACATCCTTGTTACCGCTCCTCCTCTCGTCGTTGCGCCCGCACCGCTCTGCCGAGGCACCCCCTCTTCTCAGCGCCCATGCCGGCTGGCACTGCGCCCACTCTGTGTCAAGTCCCACGCCACAGGATAGTGGCTACCAGCCTGTCTACTCATTGCAATGGTCCGGTTCCCACAAGTCTTCACGTGCTCAGCCTTGTTGCCTGCATAACGTCAGCTAGCGGTCAGCAGCCTGCTCCTTTGCCGAACTTTCCTGTTCACTCACTAATTGCCATCCTCTTGCCTCCGCTGAGCATTCCAAAATCCTGACATGTTATCAGAGCTGAGCAAGAGCTCCTGGCTCTATTCTCAGCTGCATTGCCATCGCTGATGCCTGAACCACCGCTCCGTGCCACGCTGTCCATCCAAACTAGCCAAATCTCCATCACCCTTCCTCCATCAGCTGCAATGTCATCAACGTTGTGCATGGGCACAACGTTCAGAACCTTGCAGTATTCATCTTGTGCATCAGCCACCATCACTGCCATCAACCTCGTAGCTAAAGCCTGATACTCCAGCTCGAAGCGCGCTTCTGCTCCTCTCTTGCTACCTAGCCAATCTTCGTCCTCTGTCGTAGCTCAGTAGAAGCCAAGTCTCCTGACCGCATTGCCAAGAAAAAGGAAAAATATTCCATGTATGGGCACGTCCTCTTGACATTGCAAGGGATCTTGGATCTACCCTCCCAACAATTTCAGCAGCATCGCCTTCCACAACAGCAGCAGCAAAGAGCTATGCAGTAGCAGCAGTCTCCAAAATTCCAGCAGCAGCAGAAGCCCCCACAATCAACAAAGTAATTATAATGTCCTACTTTCCTATATCAGCTTATCATGCTCCCTCTCCTCGTGGGGGTTGGCTGCGTCACTGTGCAACCCTCCAGCTCCTTCAACGATCAAGGCCTCAAGCACGTATCTTATCACCATCTTCAGCAGCAACTCACCCAACTACTTCAACTACATCAGCTCCAGTGTCTTCAGATGCAGCCAAAGATCCAGCATCTCTGTGTGAGGAAGACCCCATGGTGAATTCATCATCAGCTTCAGGTATGACAAAGAAACACGCTCCCGTGCAGCCCACCTTCACGCCTCGTCCTGCCAATGTGCGCCGTGCACTACCTGTGCCTCTTACTCTGAATCTCCAGCTCCAGAACCCGATAGGATCCATCGCAACTCAGCACCAAACCTCACTTTCTGGACTGAGATAGAACTATCCAGTCCACCTACTCCTCAGCCAGCAACCACTCCCAACTACGTCCTGCCAGAATTTGACTGGACCTCTCCCTTCACCCCGGAACAAGTCAATGATTTCATGAAAGCCTTCTACGGCCAAACCATCCATGACGCAGTCCCTCGCGTTCCCAGTGCATCTCATATCAACTCCATCCCAGCAGCCAACATCTCTGAAGCTGGCCATCAAGTCAAGGAAAAATGGCCTCTTGCAGAGACTCTTCCGTCGCCGCCTTCAAGCTCCAGCCACTTAATAGCATCAACTAAAGCAACATCAACCTCCATCCCATCTGAACCACTACCCATCTACATTCCCCCCCACAAACGTGTGCAGCAGAACTGCTCAAAGACGATGCCCCCTACTTCATCACACCTCTCATCCTTTGACTAGATTCCCTAAAAAAATATCAACACCAGCAACCTCCCTGACCGGTGTAGCTCCTACTTCCACTGCCTACGTTCCTCCACACAAACGCAGTCAGAAAACACCAGCACACATCGCCCCCATAACAACCAACTACCTGGCATACAAGACTACAATAGAGGAACAAGATTCTACCTCCATGGTGAACTTGCCACCGCTTCTCCAACAGTGCATGGAGGACCCATAAGCTCAAGGACAATCTAACCTCTAACCAGCCCAACTTTTCTCTCTCCAGTTCCAAAGCTTCTTCTCAAATTTGGCTACTACTTCATGCTGGGCGGACATTCCTTCTGGACATCAAACTCCTGGCCGACCTGTCACCTCCAAACAGTTGCACCATGGACTCCTTTCTGCTCCCTCCACCACTACCTGGCATCACCCCTCCAGATCAGTGGACAAAAGACAAGCTCTGCAACCTCTCCGCAGCAGCATCAGACAAAAACTTCAAAAGGTAACGAAAGAAGTCAGAACCCGACCTACGGACTAAGGGACTGGAAGTTTCCAGTGTTCCTCCTACCTGGCCTTCCTCTTTCTCAGCACCACACCAGTCAGGCCACCAGACTATATACAAGCAGCTGAGAACCCGCCCAGCCTAGTGTCTCGAGCGACACGAAGTGTGGTCTTGAAGGGGGGTGTCAGGATGCAAAGCAAGACCCACATTCCAAAGAAATGTTTATCTCATACTCCCTCCGCTTAATCACTCACCCTCCGGACCTGCGACAGCAGAATTACCGAAATACCCATAGAATCATGCCAATTCGACCTTGCCAGCCTGTACTATCATCCATGCCCCTGGCGACTGTGCATGCACAACAGCGACCACTCGGTCACCAGTCATCGCATGAACCCCAACGGCTGGGACCCCGCGCAACCCGATTCCCACTACGCGACAAGACTTGGTCGTTTTTGCTCATTAACCGGCAAAACAAATTCCTTTTTGAAGACCATGCCGAGGTTGCCCCGTGTACGGCACCACACCAGTCACCCGCGAAGACCCGTGCCAAGCCTCCAAGAGGCGACGCATCCCATAGAACCACGAGAAGCAGCAAAGTGGCCAATGCTTCACGCATCCTAACGTCCGAAGAAAACGGCGGTACTGCTGCCCTATGAGGCACCACTCTAGGCATGAATATACTCTAGGATCTAGTACTTACGAGACTAATAACCGTGTACATCTCCTGCCTCATTGTTCATCCATCAGTTCTATGTGGTCAATGTTGACAGCTTCTAATACAAGCCACAAATAGGAAGAGGGGGAAACAATGGTTTGGAAATACTCGTTATCAACTAGCAAGTACAAAGACCTTCAATAAGTGGTAGCACGGTGTGACTACCATGTACAATGGCCGATCAAAGTAGGCATATGTCACTGACCATGACCACAGAATTGCACTGTGTGTGCTGGACATTGACAACTCCAAAAACAGGAGTCACAAATGGCCAGAGGGGGAAACAACGGTTTGGAAACACTAGGTATCTACTAGCAAGTGCAAAAAAGCTCAATAAATAGTGGCACAGTGTGCCTACCACGCACACAGACCAACTAAAGTAGACATATGTCACTGACCATGGCCAATGAATTTCACTTTGTGTTGTCAACGTTGTCAGCTCATAATGCAAGTCATATATGGTAAACGGGAGAAACAATAAATAGGGAATGATAGGTATTGACAAGCAAGTACAAAGACCTTCAACAAGTAGTGGCACGTTGTGGCTACCATGCACAATGACCAACCAAAGTAGGCACGTGTCACTGACCATGGCCAAATAATTTCACTGTGTGTGGTCTACGTTTACAACTCATAAAACAAGTCACAACTAGTCTGAGGGAGAAAGAATGGTTTGGGAACACTAGGTATCCACTAGCAAGTACAAATACCTTCAATAAGTACTGGCACAGTGTGGCTACCTTGCATCTTGACCAACAATGTAACAAGATGTCACAGAACATGACCAAAGAATTTCACTGTGTGTTGCCAACGTTGAAAACCCGTAATACAAGCCACAAATCATAAGAGGGGGAAACAATGGCCTGGATATACTAGTTATCAACCAGAAAGTGCTAAGATCTTCAGTACGTATTGGCACAGTGTGGCTACCATGCACAATGATCAACCAAAGTAGGCATAAGTCACATACCATGATTAAAGACTTTCACTACGTGTGCTCGATGTTGACAACTCATAACACGGGTCACAAATGGTCGAAGGGGGAAAAAATGGTTCGGGAATACTAGTTATCGACTAGCAAGTACAAAGACCTTCAGTACGTAGTGCACGATGTGGCTACCATGCAAAATGACCAACCACAGTAGGAATTTGTCACTGACCATGACCAGATAATTTCACTTTGTTTGTAATCGTTGACACCTCATAACACAATTCACAAATGTTCAGAGGGAGAAATGATGGTTTACAAATATCAGTTATCGACTAGCAAGTACGAAGAGATTTTATTAGTAGTGGCACGGTGTGGCTTCCATGCACAATGACCAACCAAAGTAGGCACATGTCACTGAATTTTTCCAAAGAAGCTCACTATGTGTGATCAACGTTGACAACTCATAACACAAGTCACAAATGGTCAGAGGAGGAAACAATGGTTCGGAAGTACAATTCATTCACTAGCAAGTACAAAGGCCCACAGAAAGTAGTGGCACGGTGTGGCTACCATGCACAATGACCAACCAAAGTAGGCATTTGTCACTGACCATGAAGAAAGAGTTTCACTGTGTGTAGTCAACGTCGACAACTCATTATACAATTCACACATGGTCAGAGGGTCAAACAATGGTGCTGAAACACCAGTTACCAACTACAATTTCAAAGATCTTCAGTATGTATTGGCACAGTGTGGCTACCATGCACAATGACCAACCAAATTAGGCATGTGCTGCTTCCCATGACCAAAGAATTCCACTATGTGTGGTCAATGTGGACAACCCACTATACAAGTCACAAATGGTCTAAGGGAGAAACAATGGTTTTGGAATTCTATTCATTTACTATCAAGTACAAAGATCTTCAATTCCTAGTGGCACGGTCTGGCTATCATGCACAATGACCAGCCAAGGGATATGTCACTTATCGTTACCAAAGAGCTCTACTATGATGGGTCAATGTTGAAAACTCATAACTTGAGTCACGAATGGTCAGAGGGGGAAACAATGGTTTGAAAACACTACTCATGGACTAACAAGTACAAAGATCCTTACTAATTAGTGGCACGGTGTAGCTTCCATGCACAATGACCAACCAAAATAGGTAAGGCTACACACAAAATCCTACAATCCGGGGATCTTTTCCGTGAACCCGGTTCTGGATCCGGATCCAGGGATCCGTATCCTTGATCAGGATTCGATCCGGGATCCGGGTATCTTTTCACCACTCGTCAAACGGGGGAAAATCAGGTGAGGAGACTAAACACCTAAGGTATTGTCTTTTCTTAGCCGATAGGATCCGGAAAAGATTCACGGATCCCTAGGATCCAGGGATCTTTTCTTGGATCCGAGGATCCAAATCCCTCCTTGGATCCAGAACCAGGGATTAGGATCCAACCTGGGATCCAGGAATCTTTCCCGGTATGCACCCTTAAAAATAGGCATATGACACTGACCATGACCAAAGAATTGCACAGTGTGTGGAGAACGTTGACAACTCATAACACGAGTTGTAAAATGTCAGAGGGGGAACAATGTTTTGGGAATTCTAGTTATCAACTAGTAAGTAAAAAGATGTTCAATAATTAGTGGCTCGGTATGGTTACCAAGCATAATGACCAACCAAAGTATGCAGTCGTCAGTGACCATGACCAAATAATTTCACTAAGTGTGGTCAACGTTGACAACTCATAAAACGAGTCACTAATGGTCAGAGTGAGTAACAATGGGTTGGGAATACTAGGTACTAACTAGCAAGTACAAAGATCTTCAATAAGTAGTGACACGGTGTGGCTACCATGCACAATGACCAACGAAAATAGGCATATGTGAATTATCATGACCAAATATTTTCACAGTGTGTGGTCAACATTGACAACTTATAGTGCAAGTCTCAAATGGTAAGAGGGAGAAACAATTTTCTGGTAATAATAGGCATTGACTAGGAAGAACATAGACCTTCAACAAGTGTTGGCACGGTGTCGCTAACATGCACAATGACCAACAAAAGTAGGCATGTGTCCCTGACCATAACCAAAGAATTTCACTGTGTGGTCAATGTTGACAACTCATAATACGAGTCATACATGGTCAGAGTGAGAAACAATAATTTTGAAACACTACTCATTGATTATCTTTCTACTTTAGTTGTTTACTAGTGTTTCCGGACCATTGTTTCCCCTCTGAACATTTGTGACTCGTGTAATGACTTGTCAACGTTGACCCATCATAATGAGATTCTTCGGACATAGTCAGTGACATGTGCCTACTTTGGCTGGTCATTGTGCATGGTAGCCACACAGTGCCACTACGTGTTGAAGATTTTTCTAATTGCTAGTTGATGCCTAGTTTTTCCAAACCATTGTTTCCCCCTCTGACCATCTGTGACTCCTGTTATGAGTTGTAAACATTAGCCATACATAGTGAAGTTATTTGGTAATGGTCAGTGGCATATGCCTAATTTGGTTGGTCATTGTGTGTGGTAGCCACAAATTTCCACTAATTATTAAAGGTATTTATACTTGCTAGTTAATAACTAGTATTCCCAAACCATTATTTTCCCCCCTGACCATTTGTGGCTTGTATTATGGGTTGTGAATGTTGACCCATCATTGTGGAATTCTTTGATCATTATCAGTGACACATGCATACATTGGCAGGTCATTGTGCAAGGTAGCCACACCGTGCCACTACTTGTTAAAGGTCTTTGTACTTGGTAGTTGGTATCTAGTGTTCCCAAACAATTGTTTCCTCCTCTGACCATTTGTGACTCGTAGTATGAGTTGTCAACGTTGACCCATCACAGTGAAATTCTTTGGTCCTGGTCAGTGACATATTCCTACTTTGGTAGGTCATTGTGCATGGTAGCCACACCGTGTTACTACGAACTGAAGGTCTTTGTACTTGCTAGTTGATAAATAGTATTCCTACACCAATGTTTTCCCCTTATGAAACTTGTGACATGTATGATGGGTTGTCAACGCTAACCACGCCTGGTGAAATTCTTTGGTCTTGATTAGTGACATATGCCTACTTTGGTTGGTGATTGTGCATGGTAGCCACACTGTTCCACTACTTGTTGCAGTTCTTTGTACTTGCTAGTCCATAACAAGTATTCCCAAACCATTGTTTTTCCCTCTGACCAGTTGCGACTCATGTTATGAGCTGTCAACATTGACCACAAATAGTGAAATTCGTTTGGTCATGATAAGTGACATATGCCTACTTTGGTTCCTCATTGTGCATGGTAGCCACACCATGCCACTACTTATTGAAGGTCTTTGTACTTCCTAGACAATGCCAAGTGTTCCAAAACCATTGTTTTTCCCTCTTACCATTTATGCCTCGTATTAAGAGTTGTCAACATTCGCCACACGTAGCGGAACACTTTGGTCATGATAAATGACACATGCATACTTTGTTTGGTCATTGTGCATGGTAGCCACACCGTACCATTGCTTATTGAAAAGTTTTTTGTACTTTCTAGTTTATAACTATTATTCCTAAACCATTTTTTCCCCTTTTTACCATTTGTGACTCATATTCTGAGTTGTCAACTTTGACCACAGAAAGTGAAATTCTTTGGTCATGATAAGTGACAAATGCCTGCTTTGGTTGGTCATCGTGCATGGTAGCCACAGCGTGCCACTATTTGCTGAAGACCTTTGTACTTGCCAGTTGATAACTAGTATTCCCAAGCCATGGTTTCCCCCTCAAACCAGTTGTGACTCGTTTCATGGGTTCTCAACGTTGACCACATATGGTGACAATGTAAGGTCATGGTTCGTGAATATGCCTACTTTGGTTGGTCATTGTGCATGGTAGCCACACATTGCAACTACCTTGTAAATTTATTTGTACTAGCTAGTTGACAACTAGTATTCCCAAACCATTGTGACCTGTTTTTTGAGGTGTCAATTTCGACCCATCATTGCAAACTTATTTGGTCATGGCTAGTGGCATTTGCCTTCTTTGGTTGGTCATTGTGCATGGTAGCCCCACCATGCCACTACTCATTAAATGACTTTTTACTTGCTAGTGGATAACTAGTAATTCCAAACCATTGTTTCCCCCTATGACCATTTGGAACTCGTGTTATGAGCTGTCAACGTTGAATAGACATTGTGGAACTCTTTGGTCATGGTCAGTGACATACGCCTACCTTTGTTGGTTTTTGTGCATGGTGGCCACACCGTGCCACTAATTATTGAAGGTCATTGTACTTACTAGTTGATAACTAGTATTCCAAACCCATTGTTTGCCCCCTTGTCCATTCGTGACTTGTGTTATGAGGTTTAAACATTGCCCCCCCATACTGATATTATTTGGTCATTGTCAGTGACATATGGCTACTTTGGCTGGTCATTGTGCATGGTAGCCAGACTGTACGGCTTCATATTGAAGATCGTTGTATTTTCTAGTCAATAACTAGTAGTCTCAAACCATGGTTTTCCCCTGTGACCCATGTGTGAATAGTGAAATTCTTTGGTCATGATTAGTGACATATGCCTACTCTGGTTGGTCATTGTCCATAGTAGCAACACCGTTCCCCTAATTCTTGAAGGTTTTAGTATTCTATAATCAAGAAGTAGTCTTTCCAAACCATTGTTTCTCCCTCTCATCATTTGTGAACATTGACCCATCATAGTGAAATTATGTGGTCATGATCACTGCCATATGCCTGCTTTTGTTGATCAGTCTGCATGGTAGCCACATTGAGCCACTAATTATAGAAGGTCTTTGTACCTGCTAGTTGATAACTAGTATTCCCAAACCATTGTCCTCCCCCCCCCTC
>SZWC01000183.1:96327-196513 GCA_023375785.1 Penium margaritaceum
TTGTTTCCCCATCTGAGCATTTGTGACTCGTGTCAAGAGTTGTCAATGTTGACCACACACAGTGGAATTCTTTGGTCATGGTCAGTGACATATGCCTACTTTGGTTGGTCATTGTGCATGGTAGCCACATCATGCCACTATTTATTAAAGGTCTTTGTACTTGCTAGTCTATCAGTAGTATTCCCAAACCATTGTTTCCCCCTCTGACCATTTGTGACTAGTGTTAAGAGTTGTGAACGTTGACCACACATAGTGAAACGTTTTGGTCATGATAACAAACATGTGCCTACTTTGGTTGGTCATTGTGCATGGTAGCCACACTGTGCCACTACTTATTAAAGATCTTTGTACTTGCTGGACGATAACTAGTATTTCTAAACCAATGTCTCTCCCTCTGACCAGTCATGACTCATGTTATGAGTTGTCAACGTTGACCATACTAAGTGAATTTCTTTGTTCATAGTCAGTGACATATGCCTGCTTTGGTTGGTCATTGTGCATGGTAGCCACACCGTGCCACTACTTATTGAAGGTCTTTGTACTCGCTAATAGATAACTGGTATTCTCAAACTATTGTTACCACCCCTGCCCGTTTGTGACTCGTGTTATGAGTTGTCAACATCGACCACACAAAGTGAAGTTATTTTGTTATAGTCAGTGACATAAGCATACTTTGGTTGGTCATTGTGAGTGATTGACACACCGTGCCACTACTTGCTAGTATTCGTACTTCCTAATACACAACCAGTGTTTCTAAACCATTGTTTCCCCCTCTGGTCCTTTTTGAATCGTATTATGAGGTGTGAACGTTGACCCATCATAGTGAAATTATCTGGTCATGATCACTGACATATGCCTGCTTTTGTTGGTCAGTGTGCATGGTAGCCACATCGAGCCACTAATTATAGAAGTCTTTGTAATTGCTAGTTGATAACTAGTATTCCCAAACCATTTCCCCCCCCCCTACCATTTGTGACTTGTATTATGAGCTGTCAACGTTGACCACATAAAGTGAAATTCTGTGGTCATAGTCAGTGATGTATGCCTACTTTGATTGGTCATTGTGCATGGAAGCCACAGCATGCCACAATTTATTGAAGGTTTTTGTACTTCTAGAAAATACCTAGTACTTTCAAACAATTGCTTCCCCCTCTGACCATTTGTGACTCGTGTTGTGACTTGTGAACGTTGACCACACCTAGTGAAAGTCTTAGTTCATAGTCAGTGACATATGCCTACTTTGGTTGGTCAGTATGTGTGGTAGCCACACTGTGCCACTACTTATTGACATCTTTGTACTTGCCATACAATACATAGTATTTCCAAGCCATTGTTTCCCCATCTGACCATTTGTGACTCGTGTCATGAGTTCTCAATGTTGACCACACACAGTGGAATTCTTTGGTCATGGTCAGTGACATATGCCTACTTTGGTTGGTCATTGTGCATGGTAGCCACATCATGCCACTACTTATTAAAGGTCTTTGTACTTGCTATTCTATCAGTAGTATTCCAAAACCATTGTTTCCCCCTCTGACCATTTGTGACTTGTGTTAAGAGTTGTGAACGTTGACCACACATAGTGAAACGTTTTAGTCATGATAACAAACACGTGCCTACTTTGGTTGGTCATTGTGCATGGTAGCCACACCATGCCACTACGTATTGAATATATTTGTACTTTCTAGACAATAACTGGTATTTCTATACCAATGTTACTCCCTCTGACCATTTGTGACTCGTGTTATGAGTTGACCATATAAAGTGGATTTCTTTGGTCATTGTCAGTGACATATGCCTCCTTTGGTCATTCATTGTGCATGGTAGCCACGTGATACCACTCCCTATTGAATGGCTTTGTACTTGCTAATACATCACTAGTTCTCTCAAACATTGTTTCCATCTCTGACCATATGTGATGCGTGTGATGAGTTGTCATCGTTGACCACACAAAGTGAAAATCTTTGGTTATAGTCAGTGACATAAGCATACTTTGGTTGGTCATTGTGCAAGGTAGCCACACCGTGTGCCTACTTATTAAAGGTCTTTTTTACTTCCTAGTCAATAACTAGTGTTTACAAACCCTTTTTTCCCCCTCTGACCCCTTTTGACTCGTATTTTGAGTTGTGAACGTTGACTCATCATAGTGAAATTATTTGGTCATGATCAGTATTATGTTTCTAATTTTGTTGGTCATTGTGCATGGTAGCCACACCGCGCCACTACTTGTTCAAGATCTTTGTACTTTCTAGTTGATAACTAATAATCTCAGCCCATTATTTCTCCGTCTGACCATTTGTGACTTGTTTTATGAGTTGTCAGTGTTGACCACCCATAGTGAAACTCTTTGGCCATGGTCAATGACATATTCCTACTTTGGTTGGTCTTTGTACATGGTAGCCACACCGTGCCACTGCTTATGGAAGGTCTTTGTACTTGCTATTTGATACCTAGTGCGCCCAAACCATTGATGCCCTCTCTGACCATTTGTGAATTGTGTTATCAGTTGTCAACATTGGCCGCACATAGTGAAATTTGTTGGTCATTTTCAGTGACATATGCCTAATTTTGTTGGTCATTGTGCATGGTAGCCACATCCAGCCACCAGTTATTGAAGGTTTTTGTACTTGCTAGTTGATTACTAGTATTCCCAAACAATTCTTTCCCCCCTCTGACCAGTTGTGATGTGTATTATGAGTTGTCAACGTTGACCACATAAAGTGAAATTCTGTGGTCATAGTCAGTGACATATGCTTACTTTGGTTGGTCATTGTGCATGGTAGCCACATCCTGCCACTACTTATTGAAGGTCTCTGTACTGGCTAGACAATACCTAGTGTTTCTAAACCATTGTTTCTCCCTCTGACCTCTTGTGACTCGTATTATGAGTTTTCAACGCTGGCCATACATAGTGCAATTCGTTGGTCATGGTAAGTGACAAATACCTACTTTGATTGGTCATTGTGCATGGTAGCCATACTGTGCCATTACTTAATGAAGGTATTTGTACTTGCTAGTTAATACTTAGTATTTGTATACCATTGTTTCCCCCTCTGAGCATTTTTGACTCGTACTACGAGTTGTCAACATTGACCACAAATAGTGAAATTCTTTAATCATGATGAGTGACACATGCCAGCTTTTGTTGTTCATTGTGCATGGTAGCCACTCTGTGCCATTAATTATTGGAGGTCTTTGTACTTGCTCGGTGATAAATATTCTTCCCAAATCATCGTTTCTCCCTATGACCATTTGTGACTCGTATTATGGGTTGTCAACGTTGGCCACACATAGTAAAATTCTTTGGTCATGGTCAGTGACATATTCCTACTTTGGTTTGACATTGTGCATGGTACCCACACTGTGCCACTACTTACTGAAGTTCTTTGTAATTTCTAGATGATTAATAGTATTTCCAAACCATTATCTCCCCCTCTGACAATTTGTGATTCATGTTATGAGTTGTCAACAATGACCACCCATAGTGAAATTCTTTGGTCATGGTCAGTGACATTGCCTACTTTGGTTGGTCATTGCGCATGTAGCCACACCGTACCACTACATTCTGAAGGTCTTTGTACTTGCTAGCTCATAACCAGTATTTCTAAACCATTGCTTCCCCCTCTGATCATCTGTGACATGTATTATGAGTTGTCAACGTTGACCACCCATGGTGATGTTGTTTCGTCATGGTCAATGTCATATGCCTATTTGGGTTGGACATTGTGCATGGTAGCTACACCGTGCCACTACTGATTGAATGTATTTGTACTTTCTAGTTGATACCAAGCATTTTCAAACCATTGATTCCCCATCTGACCATCTGTAACCCGTGTTATGGGTTGTCAATATTGGCCGCACATAGTGAAGTTCTGAGGTCATGTTCAGTGACATATGCCTAATTTAGGTGGTCGTTGTGCAAGGTAGCCACACCGTGCCACTTCTTATTTCAGGTATTTGTACTTGATATTTGATAACTAACATTCCCAAACCATTGTTGCCCCCTCTGACCATTTGTGACTTGTGTTGTGACCTTTTTTCTGGTTATACAAATTGTGGTTTCACTTTATGTGGTCAAGATTGACCACATAAAGTGAAATACTGTGGTTGTATTCAGTAGCATATGCCTACTTTGGTTGGTCATTGTGCATGGTAACCACACCGTGCCACTACTTATTGAAGTTCTTCATACTTGCCAGAAAACACCTAGTTTGATGACAACACCGTACCATTGTCATGTTCAATCACTGATTCAGTGATTGGAACAGAACACATGAAGAACACAGCATAACATAGGGTGGAACAGAACACTGTATCTGTGTGATTTCCAGTCACTGCATTAGGGTGGAACACAACACTGGAATCTGGTAACACTGTTATCCATGTCATTTCCAGTCACTGAATTGGGGTGGAAGAAAACACAAGCATGCAAACATAGGACGCAAACATAGGCTGGAACAAAAGCATGGATAAAGGCTAGATTCAAAACATGTCAAGATAGTTCATCTCTATAACATCATCATCGTCATCATCATCCCCCATGACAAAGCCACCGTCTTTGTCATCATTCCCATCCTCGTCGTTATCATCCTCCTCCGAGTCCTATGAACTACTGTCATCATGCGCAACCTCTGTTGGAGCATCATCGCCACCTACAGCAGCCTTGTCCTGCTTCTATGTTGCTTTTACGGCTCTCCTTGCTGCTCACCTTGCTGCCTTCTCCTTCTCCTTGATATCTACCAGCTCCTCAGCCACAGTACCATTGGGTGCCACTGGAAAATGCCTGAGTGCTCGATCGTTGATCCATGTTTTGTGGCACAGCAAATCGTGAATAGTCAGCTGGGACAACGATTGTCGGAAGTCTGTTGCAACTCTGCCCCCGAGCGAGAACATGTGCTTGGTGGATGTGCTTGTTGCTGGTACCGCAACCACATCCTACACTACCAATAGAAATGTAGGGTAGTTGGTGCAGTTCTCCTTGTAAAATTGCAAGACATTGCAACACCGTCCACCTCTTGCCTCCTTCTTGTACAATTCAACCTCTTCTTTGATCATTTCGGGCACCACCACTTGCATTGCACGTTCTGGCTCTTCACACAGCTCATCCATCGGGTCTAGTATTGCAGCCACTAGCATGCTCAGTTGCCTCTGCTTCCGGAGCTTCTTGCAAAACGCAGCAGCACCGTTGGCATATGTCACTGACCATGACCAAAGAATTTCACTATGGGTGGCCAATGTTGACAACTCATAACACAAGTCGCAAATGGTCTGAGGGGGAAACAATGGTTTGGTAATACTAGTTACCAACTAGTAAGTACAAAGTCCTTAAATAAGTAGTGGCAGGGTATGGCTACCATGCACAATGACCAACCAAGGTAGGCGTATGTCACTGACTATAAGGAATAAATTTTACCATGTGTGGCCAACGTTGACAACCCACAACACAAGTCATCCATGGTCAGAGGGGGAAACAATATGTTGGGAACACTAGTTATCAACTAGCAAGTGAAAACAACATCAATATGTAGTGGCACGGTGTGGCTACCATGCACAATGACCAACCAAATTAGGCTTATGTCACTGACCATGACCAAAGAATTTCACCAAGTCCCCGAGTAACAAAACGAACTTCTGAGTTTCGGACGCGGAGCCATGATTTTGGCTAAGTCCCTCAGTAACAACCTGCACTACTGGATCCGGTGGATGATCCACCTGATCAGGTGGATTATCCACCGGACGCCTCGGCAGGCCTTCCGGAGCAATTTCTCCAGATGGTATTTTTGTTACTCAATCCGGTTGATTATCCACCAGATTTCGAGTCGCAGTTGGCTCCCAGAGTCGTTGCGTACACCCCAACTTTGGAAGGCCATATCTCCCTTGATACTTGTCTGATTCCGGCGGAACAGCTTCCACCGAATTCAGCCACTCGTCAGCTACCAGGACCAATCATCCACATTAGGATCCCAGTAATCCTCCATTCTCCAGATCCAAAGGATTGGAGCTACCAATTTCTGGTGGCTCGTCGGCGCCACCCGGCGCCGCGCTTGGGCATGCGGAGGTGCAATTTTTCAACATTCTCCCCCTTGCACCTGCCATGCCCGCTGCTCCAGCTTGCCCTTACTCATCTTCCGCTGTGCCCTCCAACCCATCATAGCCGGTCATCACAAGCCCGGCCACGCTCATCGCGTGCTGGTCAGCGGGTTACGCTTTGGTCAAGCAATCCGCAAGCATGTTGTGTGTGCTGCAGTGCTGCAGAAACACCTGCCCCTTCTTGACCATGTCCCGTGCGTAGTGGTAACGCACGTCGATGTGCTTCGTCCTCCTGTACTGCGTGGGGTTGTTTGTCAGGGAGATGGAGCCGATGTTGTCCTCTTGTACCACCGTTGGCTCCTGCTGCGGCATGCCCAGCTCCCCCAGCAACCTGCGAAGCCACACCGCCTCCTTGACCGCCTCAGCCAGTGCGATGTACTCTGCTTCTACTGTGGGGTTGGCGACGCAGTCTTGCTTCCTAGTGCACCACAAGACCGCTGCACCGGCAAGGAAGAACACATAGTCGGATTTGGACTTCCGCTTGTCCACATCCCCAGCGTAGTCTACATCTGTGTAGCACACCAGGCGCAAAGGGTCCGTCCGCCCTTTGCCGTCGAGCCTCAGGCGCGCGTGCCACGTTACCTGCATGTAGCGGGGGATGCGCTTGATTGCCTGCCAGTCTAGTGGCCCTGGATGAGCTATGTACCTGCTTACCTGGCCCACCGCGTAGGCCAAGTCCGGTCGAGTCGCTACCATGGCGTACATGAGGCTGCCCAGCATCGATTAGTAAGGCACCCCTGCCATATCCTCCCGCTCTTCTGTTTTTTGTGGCGCCATTGCCGCACTCCATTCACAGGTCATGGAGACTGGATAGCACACTGGTTTGCAGTCCTCCATGCCGTACCACTTCAGCACCTCAGCCACGTATTTCGCCCGCCCCAGCTCAAGCGTGCACGCCCTCCGGTTCTACGTAATGCTCATCCCGAGATAGAACTCTAGCTCCCCCATGTCCGACATCTGGAATCTGCTGCTCAGCTACTCTTTCAGCTGCTGTAGGCTCGGCAGGTCTGAGGAGCACAAGATCAGATCCTCCACATAGATTGCGACGATCTGATGGAGCTTCTTGCTTCACCGCACGTACACGCTGTGATCCACCTCACAGCGCTTAAAGCCGAGTTGTGCCATCAAGCTGTCCATCTGTTGGTACCAGCATCAAGACGATTGTTTTAGCCCATACAAGGACTTTTGCAGCTTGCACACCTTGCCCTCTGGCGCCTCCACCCCCTCCGGCACCTCCATGAAGATGTCTTTGTTGATGATACCGTTAAGGAAGGCCGTCTTTACGTCCATCTGGTAGAGCTCCATGTCCTTTGCAGCAGCCACTGCAAGGATTGCCCGGATGCTTGTGAACTTGGCGACGGGGGCAAACGTCTCATCGTAGTGCTCGCCCTTACGCTGTGCGTACCCCTTTGCCACAATCCGCGCTTTGTACTTGTCAACCACACGTTCCTTTGTGAACTTGGTCTTGAAGACCCACTTGGAGCCGATGACTTTGGCGTCTCACGACCTCTCAACCAGATGCCACGTGTCATTTTCAGCAATGGAGGCCAACTCCGACTTGATGGCGGTGTCCCAGTTCTTCCCCTCGGGTCGTGAAAGCACCTCTTGCACGGTTGTCAGTTCTGTTGATGCAACCAGCATGCACCGCGTCATGCCGATCCATCGACCGGTGCTTGTATCGAAATGCTTCCCCGCTCTCCGCTACCTCTCGCTATGGCGCAGTAGTCTTGGCGGCATCTCGTCGCTCTGCTGTGATCCTTCCGACTCAGCCCGCTCCGGTGAATCATCGAGAGGATGGTTCCTCGAGGATCCCTCCCGCTCCAGTGAACCATCAACCGGACGGGCGGCGCGTCCGGAGATTTTTCTCCGACGCCCGACGTGAACTCCGCCGGGAGTGCGCGCTTCAGCCCCCGCGGTGCCTCCTTCGATGGATCATTCCACCGGATCTCCAACCCACCTGCATCGTTGTTGGAGTCCTCTGTGCCCGCTGCTGCTCCTCCTGCACCATCGCACTCCGACGTCGCATGATCGACCTCTGTGTCCGCCGGCTCCTCCTCATAGTCAACGAGCTGGAACCACTCCCCCTGTTTTGGAGTGTTCCCGACGCTCATGTCGTTGCTGCTGCTGCTGAAGCTCTGCTCCTTGTCGCACTCGATGTTGCGGCTGCAGATGATCTCTTACATGCACGGGTCCCAGAGCCGATACAGTTTTTGCGCGCTCTCGTAGCCGAGGAACAAGCACGGCTTCGCCCGCGCTTCCAGCTTGCTGTCAAGTCGTTGCGCTGCCTGCACCATCGTGTGCGCCTTGCACCCAAACACTTTCAAGTGCACCAAGTTTGGCTTGTGCCTGCTCCAAACCTCCTGCGGCATCTTCCAGCCGCCCTTACCCTTCAGCACCGCTGTTTGGATGAGGTTGATGGTGTAGCTTTCTGTACACACAACCTCCGCCCAGAACCCTCTCGGCGACCCCGCACCCACAAGCATGGTCCGCACCATGCTGAGCAGCGTCTGGTTTTCCCACTCTGCCACTCCGTTGGATTGTGGCAAGTACGGCGTAGTGGGTTCCCACTTGATGCTCTCTTGCTTCATCCACCCGCTGCATTCCACGTACTCTCCACCGTTGTTGCTACGTAGCTCTGTAACCTTTCGGCCAGTCTGCCTCTCCACCGCTGCGTTGTACTCCTTCAGCTGGTCCAAGACCTTGCCCTTCCGCTTCATGCTGTCAACGTAGAGTTTTGTGCTGCAGTCGTCAATGAAGGTGACGAAGTATCTCAAGCCGCTGTTTGACGGCATTTTGAATGGTCTGCACACGTCGCTGTGCACGACCTCCAGCAGTTCCTCTGCGCGAGCCTCGTTCTCGTTGAACGGCTTGCGCATCGCCTTGTCCAAAATGCATGGCTTGCACTTTTTGTGTACTGCTACATCTCCTGCCACGTCTGCACCGTTGGTGACGAGGCCGCGCACCATGTTGCGCTTTGCTATCTCCTTAATGGTTGCGGGCACTGAATGCCCCAACCGTCGGTGCCAGAGCTGTAGATCAGCGCTTCCTCCCTTGGCCATGTTGACATCGAGCTCTTGCGAGTTGCTGCGTCCGATGCCACAGGAACCATCTTGGTCTCCACGATGTAGAGACCACCCTCGCGCTTCGCCTCCAGCACGACCTCGCCGTCGCCATCAATGCGCACCACTGCGCCTTTCCTGCAGAAGAGCACCTCGTATCCCTTGTTTGTCTAGAGACTGAAACTCAGGATATCAGCCCGGCCGGAGACGTGCTGCACATCACGGATTGTGCACAGCTCCTTCTTTCCGCCCACCATGACTTCCACCTCCACGTCACCTTGGCTGGCCGCAAGCTCGACTTTGTCTTTCGCGACCACTATCAACTTGGAGGATTTCTCCTAGGTGACGAATCCCAGCTTCTCGATTTGGGTGTGCTCCTTTGCCCTGGAATCCAGGCACCGCCTGTTGGCCTTCTTGAGGAAGTGGTTCTTGTTGCCGTTGAGGAGCGACATGCCCTTGCTGTTTTTGCCGCCGGTCTTTGCCTCCTCCGTGCAATCACGGGCCCAATGGCCCTCCTTGCCGCAGTTGCAACATGCACCTTTCTTGGTGCCCTTCTTGCCACCGCCTCTTCCGCTGATTCCTTTGCCCCCGCTTCCGCCACCACATGTCTTGGTGACGAGGGCCGATGAGGAAGAAGAGGACTCCCCGTAGCTCCGGCGCTGCGCCTTGTTGCGGATGTACTCTGCGACCGCGCCATAGGTAAGCTTGTCCTCTGTCCATCCTCCGAGGACGGTGATTAGTGGGCCCCAACTTTCAGGTAAAGAGGGCCATCGCTTGCAGCTGCGTGTCGATCTTCCACCCCACGTCATTGCATTGCAAGGCAAGCAACTCAATCGGTTACATGGCGGAGATGACATCATCTCCCTCCTCGATTCTCACCGTGAGGAGTCGCTTCATCGCGAAGATTTTGTTTGCAAGCGACTTCGATTGATGGATGGAGCAGAGTGATTGCCACGCTTTGGGTGCCAGCTTGCAGCCCTATAAATAGCCCCACTACGACTCGACCGTCCCGGACATCAAGAGCATGCGCGCCTCCATGTTCTTCTTTGCGAAGGCCTCCTTCTGCGCTTCCGTCGTCGTCGCTTGGTCGAGGACTTCTGTTCCCATCATGACCTCAAACAGCCCCTTATGCGCGAGGTGGAACTCAAACTGCCACCTCCATAGCCCAAAGCCTGGGCCACCCGCATACTTCTGGATGGGCTGCGTCTCCTTCTGCGCCATTTGCGCAGCTTCTACTCCGACGGGTTCTCTGAACTTCACGGCGACGTCCAAGATGACGATCCCGTGCATTACGGAAGACGTGAATGTTGGAGACTATCAGACCAGTGGCCCCATAACCCTTTGTCAGGATGGAATCCACGTGGTGCGGTCCAGACGTTTGTCTGATCGTCTCTAGTGGTTCACGTCTACTATTTTGAGTGAATCTTAGACAGAGCGTGAGCGTTCTGGTCGCCTCATGCTATGTGAGCAGGAGTTTAGAGACAGTCAGTTTCAAAGGGAATAACATCGTTTTTTGTTAGTTTTTTAACATGGTCATGAGCATAACATTTATAGGGCTAGTCATGAGCTTTTCAACGCACCAAACCGTGCGCAACTCGGCCAAGCGCAGTCCAAGTTATGCTTGTCGAAGCGCAGGTCTCACCCACCACATAAACGCCTAACGCCTCCATGGTGCGCACACGCCGTGGCGCCTTCCTTCACGTGCGAAGCGCCTTTCTCAAGGCGCAAGTCCACTTGCACGTGATGTAGGGGTCCCCTGCACTGTTTCCACGCACCCCACCCACTTTTGGGTCGAGTTTGGTGATGGGGTGTGACGAGGTTCAAAACCTGTCCGCGGACCTGCAATCAGAATTTTGACTAAGTCCCCAAGTAACAAAACGAACTTCTGAGTTTCAGACGCCGAGCCATGATTTTGGCTCAGTTCCTCAGTAACAATCTGCACTACTGGATGATCAGGTGGATCATCCGGTGGATGATCCACCTGATCAGGTGGATTATCCACCGGACGCCTCGGCAGGCCTTCCGGAGCAATTTCTCCAGATGGTATTTCTGTTACTCAATCCGGTCGATTATCCACCGGATTTCAAGTCGCAGTGGGCTCCGAGAGTCACTGCACATACCCCAACTTTGGAAGGCCATATCTCCCTTGAAACTTGTCCGATTCCAGGAAAATAGCTTCCACCGGATTCAGAGACTTGTCAGCTATCAGGGCCAATCATCCATTTTAAGATCCAAGCAATCCTCAAGTCGCCAGATCCGCCGGATCAGAGTTACCAATTTCTGGCGACTCGTCGGCGCCACCCAGTGCCACGCTTGGGCATGCGGAGGGGCAATTTTTCAACAATCATGACCAAAGAATTCACAATGTGTGGTCAACGTTGAGAACTCATACCATAAGTCAGAAATGGTCTAAGGGGGAAACTACGGTTTGGAAACACGACTTATCCACTAGCAAGTACAAATATCTTCAATAAGTAGTGGCACAGTGTGGCTACCATGCACAATGACCAACCAAAGTATGCATGTGTCACTAACTATGACTAAAGAAATTAGCTATGTGTGGCCAATTTTGACAACCCACACTACAAGTCATAAATGGTCACAAGGGAAAACAATGTTTGGAAGCTCTAGGCATTGTGTAGCAAGTACAAATACCTTCAATAAGCAGTGGCACGGTGTGGTTGCCATGCACAACGACCAACCAAAGTAGGCATACGCCACTGACTATAACCACATTATTTCACTTTATGTGGTCAACATTGACAACTCATAATACAATTCACAAATGGTCAGAGGGGGAAAAATGGGTTGGGAATACTAGTTATCAACTAACAAGTACAAAGAACTTCAATAACTAGTGGCACGGTGTGGCTACCATGCACAATGACCAACCAAACTAGGCATATGTCACTGACCATGACCAGAGAATTTCAATATGTTTGGCCAATGTTGAAAACTCATAACACAGGTCACAAATGGTCAGAGGGGGAAACAATGGTTTGGAAATATTATTTATCAGCTAACAAGTACATAGACCTTCAATAAGTAGTGGTACGGTGTGGCTACATGCACAGTGCCTAACCAAAGTAGGCAATGTCACTGACCATGACCAAAGAATTTCACCATGGGTGGTCAAAGTTGACAACTCATAACACAAGTCACACATGGTCACAGGGGGAAACAATGGTTTGGGAATACTATTTATCAACTTGTAAGTATAAAAACATTCAACAAGTGGTGGCACGGTATGGCTACGATGCACAACGCCCAACCTAAGTACGAATATGTCACTGACCATGACTACAGAATTTTACTATGTGTGCCCAAAATTGACAGCCCATAATACGAGTGACAAATGGTCAGAGGAAGAAACAATGGTTTGGGAATATTAGTTATCAACTAGCAAGTATAAATACCTTCAATAATTAGTGGCACAATGTGGCTACCATGCAAAATGACCAACCAAAGTAGGCATACGTCGACGATCATGACCAAAGAATTGCACTATGTGTGGTCAATGTTGACAACTCATAGTACAAGTCACAAATGGTCTGAGGGGGAAACATTGGTCTGAGAATACAATTTATTGACTAGCATGTACAAAGAACTTCAATAGGTAATGGCACGGTGTAGCTAACATGCACGATGACCAACCAAAGTAGGCATACGTCACTGACCATGACGAAAGAATTCCACTATGTATGGCCAATGTTGATGACTCATAATACGAGTCATAAATCTTCAACAGGGGACTGAATTGTTTGTTAACACTAGGTATCTTCCAGCAAGTACAAAGACCTTCATTACGTAGTGGTACGGTGTGGCTACCATGCACAATGACCAGCCAAAGTAGGCTTATATCACTGACTATGACCACAGAATCTCACTATATGTGGTGGGCGTTGACAGCTCACAATACAAGTCACAAATGGTCGGAGGGGAAAACAATGGGTTGGGAAGAATAGTTATCAACTATCAAGTACAAAGACCTTCAATAAGTAGTCGTACGCTGTGGCTACCATGCACAATGACCAACCTAACTAGGCATATGTCACTGACCATGACCAAATAACTTCACTATGTGTGGCCTATGTTCACAACTCATAACACAAGTCACAAATGGTCAGAGGGGGTATCAACGGTCTGGAAACACTGGGTATCAAATAGCAAGTAGAAAGACCTTCAACAAGTAGTGGCACAGTGTGGTTACCATGTACAATGACCAACCAAAGTAGGCATATGTCACTGACCATGACCAGAGTATTTCACTATGGGTGGTCAACGTTGACAACTCATAATGCATGTCACAAATGGTTAGAGGGGGAAACAATGGGTTAGGAATACCCGAGTGATCTTTCATTTTGATTGTTTGAAAAACACGGATTAGGTGATCTCTAGCTTTTTTTATCATTCTTTTTTAAAAGGGCTATTTAAATAGCATCTAAACTTTTGTCGAACGAAAAAACATGTTCCTTAAAGTTGACGGCGTAAAGGCTCAGGCCCGCATCCTTTGGCCATTTGCATCCTCATACTGGCCCGAAATTGCTTCCTTACACAGGATTGGGCGTGTCAGACTGAACTGGCAGCCGTGACACAACTAATCCGCACGCCTGCTCAAGCACATCCAGTGCACGAGCAGGATGTGCACCAGTGCAATTTCGCATTTTCGACCATCACAGAAGCAAACACCTGTTCATGTGAAATTTTCAAATTAATTAGGGTGGTATGATAACTTTGGATGACGAATTCAAACTCGACAACAAAAGGTAGAAAAAACAATTATAATCAAAATTAAAGGTCAATAGGGTACTAGTTATAAACTAGCAAGTACAAAGACCTTCAACAAGTAGTGGCACGGTGTGGCTACCATGCACAATGACCAACCAAAGTAGGCGTATGTCACTGATTATCACCAAAGAATTTCACTATGCGTGGTTCAATTCGACAACCCATACCACAAGTCACAAACTGTCAGAGGGGGGAAACAATGCTTTTTGAAATACTAGCTATCAACTAGCAAGTACAAAGATCTTTCATAAGCAGTGGCATGTGTCATAATAATGAAGCAATTGGGGAAAGCAATGGCAGAAGCAAACAGAAGCAACGAGACATGCGGAAGCCTTTCAGGCCGATGACGAGAGCGAGGATTGTACTAGTTGTCAACTAGCAGGCAAGCAACTAGCAAGGTCAATGTTGTCAACTCATAATGCGAGTCACAAATGGTCAGAGGGGGAAACAACGGTCTGGAAATACTAGTTATCAAATAGCTAGTACAAAGGCCTTCACTAGGTGGTTGCATAATGTGACTACCATGCACAATGACCAACCGAAGTAGGCATATGTCATGGACCGTGACCTAAGAATGTCACTCACAGTGGTCAACGTTGAGAACCTATAGTACGACTCACAAACGGTCAGATGGAGACACAATGGGTTCGGAATACTAGTTATGGACTACCAAGTACGAAAGTCTACAGCAACTAGTGGCACGCTGTGGCTACCATGCACGATGACCAACCAAAGTAGGCATATGCAACTTATCATGACCAAATAATTTCACTGTTTGTGGTCAACTTTCAAAACTCATAATATGGGTTACATATGGTCAAAAGGGGAAACAATGGTTTGGGAATACTAGTTATCAACTAGCAAGTAAAAATAGCTTCAATGAGTAGTGGCACGGTGTAGCTACCATGTTCAATGACCAACAAATTAGGCATGTCACTGACAATGAGCAAAGAGTTCCACTATGTCTGGCCAACGTTGACAACTCATAATAGGAGTACTAAATGGTATGAGGGGAGAAAAATGTTTTTGGATCACTGAATATCATATTCTAGTAAAAATACCTTCAACAAGGAGTGGCATATTGTGGCTACCATGCACAGTGACCACCCAAAGTAGGCATATGTCACTGACCGACCAAAGAATTACACTATGTGTGGTCAACTTTCACAAGCCATAACACGAGTCACAAATGGTCAGAGGGGAAAAGATGGTTTGGAAACACTAGCTATCATGTAGCAAGTACAAAGACCTTCAATACACAGTGGCATGGTGTTGCTACCATGCACAATGACCAACCAAAGTATTTATATGTCACTGATCATGACCAAAGAATTTCACTGTGTGACCAAAGTTGAAAACTCATAAAACAAGGCACAAATGATGAAAGGGGGAAACAATGGTTTGCGAAATCCTAGTTATCAACTATCAAGTACAAAGAACTTCAATATGTGGTGCCACAATGTGGCTACCATGCACAATAACCAACCGAATTAGGCGTATGTCACTGATCATGACCAATGAAGTCCACTGTGTGTGCTTCATGTGGACAGCCCATAACACGAGTCACAAATGGTCAGACGGAAAAAAAATTGGGTCAGAAACACTAGTTATAAACTAGCACGTACAAAAAACCTTGAATAAATAGTTGCACGGTGTGGCTACCATGCACAATGACCATTGAAAGTAGGCATACATCATTGATCATGATCAAAGAATTTCACTATGATGGGTCAACGTTCACAACTCATTATACGAGTAAAAAATGGCCAGGGAGGGGAAACAATGGTTTTGGAATACTAGACATTGAATAGCAAGTACAAAGACCTTCAATAAGTAGTGGCACGGTGTGGCTACCATGCATAATGACCAACCAAAGCAGGCATATGTCACTGGTCATGACCAGGGAATTTCACTATGTGTGTTCAATGTTAACTCATCATACAAGTCACAATGGTCGGAAGGGGAAACAATGGTTTGGAAATAATAGTTATACATTAGAAAGTACCAATACATTCAATAAGTAGTGTCACAGTGTGGCCCCCATGCACAATGACCAACCAAAGTAGGCGTATGTCACTGACCATGACCACAGAGTTTTACTATGTTTGGCCAATATTGACAACCCATAATACATGTCACAAACTTTTGGAGGAGGAAGCAACGGCTTGGGAATACCAGTTATCAAATAGAAAGTAAAAGTACCTTCTATAAGTAGTGGCACGGTGTTGCTACCATGCACACTGACCAACCAAATTAGACATATGTCACTGATCATGAACAAAGAAGTTCACTATGTGTGGTCAACGTTGACATGTCATAATACAAGTCACAGATGGTCAAAGGGGAAAACAATTTGCTGAGATTAATAGTCATTGACTAGTGAGTACAACAATCTTCCACAAGTAGTGGCTCAGTGTGGATACCATACACAATGACCAACCAAGGTAGGCGTATTTTACTGACGACGACCAAAGGGTTCCACTATGTGTAGTCAACATTGACGACTCATGACACGAGTTGCAATTGGTCAGAGGGGGAAAAAATGGTTTGGGAATACTACTTATTGACTAGCAAGTACAAAGAACACCTATGAGCAGTGGCACGGTTGGACTACCATGCACAAGGACTAATCAAATTAAAAATATTTCACAGACCATGACCAAAGAGTTTTACTATGATGGGTCAACATTGACAACTCATAATACAAGTCACAGATGGTCAGAGGGAGAAACAATGGTCTGGAATTACTAGTTATGAATTGGCTTGTACAAACACCTTCACTAGGTACTTGCATGGTGTGACTACCATGCACAATGACCAACCAAAGTAGGCATATGTCACGGAACATGACCTAAGAATGTCACTATCTGTGGTCAAAGTTGAGAACCCATAACAGGAGTCACAAACGGTCAGAGGAAGAAAAAATGGCCTGGAAATACTAGTTTTTTACCACCAAGTTCAAAGGTCTTCAACAACTAGTGGCACGTGGTGGCTACCATGCACGATGAACAACCAAAGTAGGCATATGCCACTTATCATGACCATAGAATTTCACTGTCCGTGGTCAACGTTGACAACACATAATAGGAGGCACAAATGGTCAAGAGAGGAAATAATTGTTTGGGAATACTAGTTATCAACTAAAAAGTACAACGAGCTTCAATAAGTAGTGGCACGGTGTGGCTACCATGCACAATGAACAACCAAAGCATGCATATGTTACTGATCATGACCAAAGAGCTCCACTATGTTTGGCCAACAATGGCAACTCATATATGAGTCTTGAATGGTAGGATGGGAGAACAATGGTTTGGGAACACTAGGTATCATCTAGCAAGTAAAAAGACCTTCAATGAGTGGTGGCAAGGTGTGGTTACCATACACAATGGCCAACCAACGTAGGCCTATGTCACTTCTCATGACGAAAAGAATTTCACTATGTGTGGTCAATGTTGACAACTCATAACGCGATGCACAAAGTGTCTGAGGGAGAAAAAATATGTTGGGAATACTAGTCATCAATTAGCAAGTACAAAAGTTTTGAAGAAGTAGTGGCACGGAGTGGCTACCATGTATAACGACCAATCAAAGTAGGCATACGTTACTGATTAAGACCGAAGGGTTTAACTAGGTGTGGTCAACGTGGACAACCCATTGTAGAAGTGACAAATGGTAAGAGGGAGAAACAATGGTTTATGAACACTATTTATTAACTAGCAAGTACAAGACCCTTCAGTTAGTAGTGGCACGGTGTGGCTACCATGCACAATGCCCAAATGAAATAGGCACATGTCACTGACCATAACCAAAGTACTCACTATGTGTGGCGAACGTTGAAAACTCATAATACAAGTCACAAATGGTCAAAGAGAGAAACATTTTTTTGGGAATACTTGGTATTGTCTAGCTAGTGCAAAACTCTTCAATAAGTAGTGACACGGTGTGGAAACCAAGAACAATGACCAACCAAAATAGGCACATGTCACTTATCATGACCAAATAATTTCACTTTGATGGGTCAACGTTGACAACTCAAAACACGAGTCACAAATGATCAGAGGGGGGAACAGTGGTTGGGAAAGACTTGTTATTGACTAGCAAGTACAAAAAACTTTCAAAAAGTAGTAGCACGGTGTGGAGACCATGCACAGTGACCAACCAAAGTAGGCATATGTCACTGACCATGACCAGATAACTTCACTATGGGTGGTCTACGTTGACAACCCATAATACGAGTCACAAATGGTCAGAGAGGGAAACAATGGTTTGGAAATACTTGTTATCAATGAGCAAGTACAAAGACTTTCAATAAGTAGTGGCACGGTGTGGCTACCATGTACAATGACCAACGAAAGTGGGCACATGTCACTTATCATGACAAGAGAGTTTCACTATGATGGGTCAATGCTGACAACTCAGAACACGAGTCACAAATGGTCTGAGGGGGAAAAAATGGTTGGGGAATACTAGTTATTGACTAGCAAGAACAAAAACCTTTAATAAGTAGTGGCACGATGGGGCTACCATCCATATTGACCAACCAAAGTAAGCATACGTCAGTGAACATGACCAGAGTGTTTCACTATGGGTGGTCAATGTTGACAACATATAATACGAGTCATAAATGGCCAGAGATGGAAACAATGATTTGGAAATACTTGTTATCAACTAGCAAGTACAAAGACCTTCAATAAGTAGTGGCACGGTGTGGCTACCATGCACAATGACCAACCAAAGTAGGCATATGTCACTAATCATGACCAATGAGTTCCAATATGATGGGTCAATGTTGACAACTCATAACGCAAGTCACAAATGGTCAGAGGGGGAAACAATGGTTCAGAAACACATTGTATCAACTAGCAAGTACAAATATCTTCAAAAGGAAGTGGCTGGGTGTGGCGACCAGGCACAGTGACCAACCAAAATACTTGGTTAGAATGAAATTCTTTGGTCACAATGCATATGACATGCACAATGAAATATGACCAACATGTGTGTGGTAAATGTTGATAACTCAGAATATGAGTCACAAATGGTCAGAGGGGGAAAATGGTTTGGTAAGTGTATTCATCAACTAGCTAGTATAAAGACTACTCAGAGGGAAAACAATGGTTTGGAAAGACTAGTCATCAACTATCAAGTACAAAGACCTTTAATAAGTAGTGGCACTGTGTGGCTACCATGCACAATGACCAACCAAATTAGGCATATGTCACTGACCATGACCAAAGAGTTTCACTATGTGGAGCCAATGTTGACAACTCATAACACAAGTCACGGATGGTCAGAGGGGGAAACAATGGTCTGGAAACACTAGGTATCAACTAGCAAGTACAAAGATCTTTAATAAGTAATGGCACGGTGTGGCTACCATGCACAATGACAAGTAAAAGTAGGCATATTTCACTGACTATGAGCAAATAATGTCACTATGATGGATCAACGTTGACAACTCATTTACACGAGTCACAAAAAGGTCAGAGGGGAGACAAACATTTGGGAACACTAGTTCTCAACTATCAAGTACAAAAACCGTCGATAAGTAGTGGCACAGTGTGGCTACCATGCAGAATGACCAACCAAAGTAGGAATATGTCACTTACCATGGCCAAAAGAACTTCACTATGTGTGGTTAATGTTGAAAGTCACAACACAATTCACAAATGGTCAGAGAGGGAAACAATGGTCTGGGAATACTAGTTATCAACTACCAAGTACAAAGACTTTCACAAGGAGTGGCATTGTGTGGCTTCCATGCACAACGACCAATGAAATTAAACGCATTTCACTGACCATGACCAGAGAATTCCACTATGTGTGGTCAATTTTGACAACTGATAATACCAGTCACAAAGGGTCAGAGGAGGAAACTATGGTTTAGAAATACTAGGTGTCAACTAGCAAGTACATCAACCTTCAAGAAGTAGTGGCACGCTGTTGGTACCATGCACAATGACTAACCAATGTAGGCATATGTCATTGACCATGCCCAAAGAATCCCACTATGTGTAGTCAACATGGACAACCCATAACATGAGTCACAAATGGTCAGAGGGAGAAAAAATGGTTTAGAAACACTAGTTATCAACTAGCACGTGCAATAACAATCGATCAGTAGTGGTACGGTGTGGCTTCTATGCATAATTACCAACCAAAGTAGGAATATGTTACTGGCCATGACCAAAGAGTTTCACTGTGATATGTCAACATTCACAACTGATAATACGAGTCACAATTGGTCAGAGGGAAAAACAATGGTTTGGGGAAACTAGTTATCAACGAGCAAGTACAAACACCTTCAATACGTAGTTTCATGGTGTGGCTACCAGGCACAATGACCAACCAAAGTAGGCATCTTGCACTCACCATGACCAAAGAGTTCCAGCGTGTGTGGTCAATGCTGACAACATTTAATACAAGTCACAACTAGTCACCTTTCTCTTTCTTTTATGAGTTGTCAACGTTGACAACTCATGACACGAGCCGCAAATAGTTAGTGGCATAAGACAATGGTTTGGAAACACTATGTATCAAAGAGCAAGTAGAAAGTTTGTCAATCATAATGGCACGGTGTGGCTATCGTAGATAATGACCAACCAAAGCAGGAATATGTCACTGACCACGACCAAACAATCTCAGTTTGTGTAGTCAATGTTGACAACCCATAATACGAGTCACAAATGGCAAGACAGGGAAACAATGGTTTAAGAATACTAGGTATCGTCTAGCATGTACAAAGACCTTCAATAAGTAGTGGCACGTTGTGGCTACCAGGCATAATGACCAACCAAAATAGGCATATGCCACTGACCATGACCAACGGGTTCCACTATGTGTGGTCAACGTTAACAGCTCATAACATGAGTCACAAATGGTCAGAGAGGGAAACAATGGTCTGGGAACACTAGGTATCATCCAGCAAGTACAAAGACCTTCAATAAGTAGTAGCACAGTGCGGCTACCGTGCACAATGACCAACCAAAATAGGCATATGTTACTTTACAAAACCAAAGAGTTTTACAATGTGTGGTTAATGTTGAAAACCCACATAACGAGTCACAAATGGCAGAATGGGGAAAAACGATTTGGAAACACTAGTCATCAATTAGCAAGTAAAACGATCTTCAATATATAGTGGCACGGGCTGGCTACCATGCAAAATGACCAACCAAAGTATGCATATGTCACTGACCATGACCAATGAATTTCACTTTATGTGGTCAACGTTGACAACTCATAATACGAGTCGGAAATTGTTAGAGGGGGAAACAATAGTTATGGAATAATAGGTATCATCTAGAAAGTACAACGACCTTCTATATGTAGTGGCACGGTGTGGCTGCCATGCACAATGACCAACCAAATTAGTCATATGTCACTGCCCACGACCAAAGAGTTTCATTGTGTGTGGTCAACGTTGACAACTCATAGCACGAGTCGCAAATGGTCAGAGGGGGACACAATGTTTTGTGTACACTAGGTATTGACTAGCAAGTACAAATACCTTCAATAAGTAATGGCACGTTGTGGCTACCATGCACAATGACAAATCAAAGTAGGCACATGTCACTGACCATGACCAACAAAATTCACTATGTGGAGCCAACGTTGACAATCCATAATATGAGTCACAAATGGTTAGAGGGGAAAACAATGGTTTGGAAATCTAGGCATAATGAACTTCGATAAAGAGTACAACGGTGTGGCTACTATGCACAATGACCAACCAAAGTAGGCATATGGAATTTAGTATGAACAAAGAATCTCACTGTGCGTGGTCAGCGTTCACAAACCATAACACAAGTCAACAATGGTCAGAGGGGGAAACAATGGGTTGGGAGTACTAGTTATCAAGTAGCAAGTACAAAGACTTTTAGTACGGAGTGGCACGTTGTGGCTACCAAGAACAATGACCAACCAAAGCAGGCATATGTCACTGAACATGACCAGAAGAATTTCACTTTATGTGGTCAACGTTGACAACTCATAACACGTGTCACAGATGGTCGGAGAGGGAAAAAATGATTTGGAAACACTAGTTATCAAATAGTAAGCACAAAGACCTTCAATAAGTAGTGGGACGGTATGGCAGCCATGCACAATGACCAAGAAAAGTAGGCATATGTCACTGACCATAACCAAATAGTTGTACTGTGTGTGGTCAACGTTTCCAAATCATACCACAAGTCTCAAATGGTCTGATGGGGAGAACAATGGTTCAGGAATATTACTTATCATCCAGCAATTACAAAGATCTCCAATCAGTAGTGGCACCGTGGGGCCACCATGCATAATGACCAACCAAACTAGGCATATGACACTGACCAATCCCAAATAGCTTCACTATGTGTGGCCAACGTTGACAACTCATGATACGAGTCACAGATGGTCAGAGGGAGAAAAAATGGTTTGGGAATACTAGTTATGAACTAGCAAGTACAAAGGCCTTCAATCATTAGTAGCACTGTGTGGCTACCATACACAATGACCAACCAAATTAGGCATACGTCACTGACCATGACCAAGGACTTTCACTATGTGTGGCCAATGTTGAAAAATCATAACACAATTCACAAATGATCAGATGGGGAAACAATGGTTTCACACACTAGGTATTGTCTAGGAAGTACAAATATCTTCAATAAATAATGGCATGGTGTGGCTACCATGCACAATGACCAACCACAGTAGGCATATGTCACTGACTATGACCGAAAGAATTTCACTAATATGGGTCAACGTTCACAACTCTTAATACAAGCCACAAATGGTCAGAGGGGGAAACAATGGTTGGGGAGCACTAGTTATTGTCTAGCAAGTAGAAAGACCTTCAATAAGTGGCGCGGTGTGGCTTGCATGCACAATGACCAGCCAAAGTAGGCATATGTCACTGACCATAACCAAAGAATTTCACCATGATGGGTAAACGTTCACAAGTCATAATTCGTGTCACAAATGGTCACAATGGGGGGAAATGGTTTGGGAATACTATGTATCAAACAGAAAGTACAAATACCTTCAATAAGTAGTGACACGGTGTGGCTACCATGCACAATAACCAACCAAAGTAGGCATATGTCACTTATTTTGACGAAACCAATTTCACACTTTGTGGTCAATGTTGACAGCTCAGAACACAAGTCACAAATGGTTAGAGGGGTAAAACAATGGTTTGTAAACACTGTGTATCAACTAGCAAGTAGAAAGATCTTCAATGACAATGGCACGGTGTGGCTGTCGCGCACAATGACCAACCAAAGTAGGAATATGTCACTGACCATGACCAAACAGTTTTACTATGTTTAGTCAATGTTGACAAACCATAATACGAGTCACAAACGGTAAGAGGGGGAAACAATGGTTTGGGAACCCTATGTATCGTCTGGCATGTACAAAGAACTTCAATAAATAGTGGCACACTGTGGCTACCATGCATAATGACCAACCAAAGTAGGCATATACCACTGACCATGACCAATGAGTTCCACTATGTGTGGTCAATGTTGACAACTCATAACATGAGTCACAAATGGTCTGAGAGGGAAAAAATGGTTTGGGAACACTAGATATCGTCCAGTAAGTACGAAGACCTTCAATAGGTAGTACCTGTTGGCCTGAGGGTGAGTGTGCACCCTGAAGGGTCACTAGCAGTGGCTGGTTCACACCACCAACTGCTTTAGGAGAGACTGAAACTGTGGAGGCAACTGGTTCCAAGGATGGAAGAAAACTGGTCAGAGAGTGAGGCAATAGTTCTGGCCTCAATTAACTGGGAATAAACACTTGATCAAGGCTCACAAGCAGTGGCCTTTTATAGCCACTGATCTAAAATTTCCAGAACACCAAAGCATACCAGATTTGGAGCTTCCTAGCAGATGCTGTGGCTTCTAGAGTGGCCCTTGGTAGGCTGTCCTTTTTCCCACCTAGGAAGGCATCCCTTCCTTCCTCTAGAAGCCTCTGCCCTTCCAAGATTCCTCAGCTTGCTTCTAGTAGGAGGGAAGGTATTCAAAAGACCAAGACATCTCTAGATGCCTTGTAGGACAAGTCACCCCTTCCAGAGGGTGTGCCACCCTCCTGGACCCTCACCTGGCCTTCTAATAACTCAAGGAGGAATTCTAGAGTTTGAGCTAGCTTCCTGTCATCTATTCTTCACCTCCCCTGAGGCAGGGAAGAAATTGATCTTGTGGGACTTGAACCCAGGCCCCTGCCTCTAGAGGTGGACACCATTAACCACTAAGCCACCTTGGCTTGTCTTTTTGGTGTTCCTTTTTGGAGTCACTCCTGCCATGGTGAGGAGCATTACTCCAACAGTACCACAGTGTGGCTACCATGCATAATGACCAACAAAAGTAGGCATATGTCACTGTACATGACCAAATAGCTTTACTATGTGTGGTCAATGTTAACAAACCATGTTACGAGTCAAGAATGGAAGAAGGGGGGAAAACATTTTGGAGACACTAGTTATCAAATAGCAAGTACAAAGATATTCAATACGTAGTGGCACGGGTTGGCTACCATGCACAATGACCAACCAGAGTATGCATATGTCACTGACCATGACCAATGAATTTCACTTTATGTGGTCAACGTTGACAACCCAAAATACAAGTCAGAAATGGTTAGGGGGGGAAACAATAGTTTGGGAGTATTAGGTATCGTCTAGAAAGTACAAAAGCCTTCTATATGTAGTGGCACTGTGTGGATGCCATGCACAATGACCATCCAAAGTAGTCATATGTCACTGCCCATAACCAAAGACTTTCATTGTGTGTGGTCAACGTTGACAACTCATAGCACGAGTCGCAAATGGTCAGAGGGGGAAACAATGGTTTGGGAACACTAGGTATTGACTAGCAAGTACAAAGACCTTCAGTAAGTACTGGCACGCTGTGGCTACCATGCACAATGACAAACCAAAGTACGTAGATGTCACTGACCATGACCAAATAATTTCACTATGTGTAGCCAACGTTGAAAATCCATAATACAAATGGTCAGAGGGGGGAACAATGGTTTGGAAATCAAGGTCTAAAGACATTTGATAAGGAGTGGCACGGTGTGGCTACCATGCACAATGACCAACCAAAGTAGGAATATGGCATTTATGATGACCAGAGAATTTCACTGTGTGTATTCATTGTTCACAACCCATAACACAAGTCACAAATGGTCAGAGGGGGAAACAATGGTTTGGGAATAATAGCTATCAAGTAGAAAGTACAGAGAGTTTCATTAAGTAGTGGCACGTTGTGGCTACCAGGCACAATGACCAACCAAAGTAGGCATATGTCACTGAACATGAACAGAAGAATTTCACTTTATGTGGTCAGCGTTTACAACTCATAACACAAGTCACGAATGGTTGGAGAGGTAAATAATGATTTGGAGACACTAGTTATCAAATAGTAAGTACAAAGACCTTCAATAAGTAGTGGCACGGTGTGGCTACCATGCACAATGACCAACCAAAGTAGACATATGTCACTGACCATGACCAAAGAAGTTTACTGTGTGTGGTCAACGTTAACAACTCATAACACAACTCTCAAATGGTCTGAGGGGAGCACAATGGTTTAAGAATATGACCAACCAGAAATTACAAAGATCTTCAATAAGTAGTGGCACGGCGGGGCCACCTTGGACAATGACCAACCAAACCAGGCATATGACACTGACCAATCCCAAAGAGTCACTATGTGTGGCCAACGTTGACAGCTCATAATACAAGTCACAGATGGTCAGAGGGGGAAACAATGGTTTGGGAATAGTTGTTATCAACTAGCAAGTACAAAGACCTTTAAGAAGTAGTGGCACTGTGTGGCTACCGTGCACAATGACCAACAAAATTAGGCATACGTCACTGACCATGACCAAAGAATTTCACTATGCGTGGCCAATTATGACAATTCATAACACGATTCACAAATGGTCAGAGGGGAAAACAATGGTTTGGAACACTAGGTGCTAACTAGCAAGTACAGAGATCTTCAATAAGTAATGGCATGGTGTGGCTACCATGCACAATGACCAACCAAGTAGGCATATGTCACTGACTATGACCAAAGATTTTCACTGTGATGTGTCAACACTGATACGTCATAACATAAGTCACAATTTTTCAGAGGGGAAATAATGGTTTTGGAACACTGGTTATCAACTAGCAAGTACAAATAAATTCAACATGTAGAGGTATGGCGTGGATACCATGCACAATGACCAACCAAAGTATGAATACATCACTGATCATGACGAAGTAGTTCCACTATGATGAGTCAACGTTCACAAATCATAACACAAGTCACAAATGTTGAGAGGCGGAAACAATGGTTTGGAAATACTAGCTATCAACTAGCATGTACAAAGACCTTTATTAAGTAGTGGCACTGTTTGGCTACCATGCACAATGAACAACCAAACTAGGCATATGTTATTGACCATGACCAAAGACATTCACTATGTGTGGCCAATGTTGACAACTCATAACACGGGTCACAAATGGTTAGAAGGGGAAACGTGGTTTGGAAACACTACGTATTAACTAGAAAGTACAAGGATATTCAATACGTAGTGGCACGGTGTGGCAACCATGCACAATGATCAACCAAAGAAGGCATATGTCACTGATTATGACCAAATAATTTCACTATGATTGGTCCACATTGACAACTTATAGCACGAGTCATAAATGGTCAGAGGGGAAAACAATAATTTTGGAATAATAGGTGTTTTCTAGCAAGTAAAAATACCTTCAAAACGTTGTGGCACAGTTTGGCTACTGTGCACAATGACCAACCAAAGTAGGCATATGTCACTGACCATAAGGAAAGAATTATACTGTGTGTGGTCAATGGGGCAACCTATCATACGATTCACATCTGGTGAGAGGGGGAAACAATGGTTTAGAGGTATTAGTTATCGACCAGCAAGTACAAAAACCTAAAAAACATAGTGGCATAGTGTTGCTACCATGCACAATGAGCAACCAAATCAGGCATACGTCAGTGACCATGACCAAAGAATTCCACTAAGGGTAGTCAACATTCACAACCCACAATATGAGTCACAAATGTTCAGAGGGGGAAACAATTGTTTGGGAATAATAGGTATTGGCTAGCAAGTACAAGCACATTCAATAAGTAGTGGCACGGTGTGGCTACCATGCACAATGACCAACCAAAGTAGGCATATGTCACTGACCACGACCAAAGAATTTCATTATGTGTGGTCAACGTTGACAACTCATAGCACGAGTCACAAATGGTCATAGGGGCAAACAATGGTATGGGAACACTAGGTGTTTTATTGCAAGTACAAAGACCTTCAATAAGTATTGGCATGCCGTGGCTACCAAACATAGTGAAAAATCAAAGTATGCATGTGTAACTAAACATGACCAGTATAATTTCACTATGTGTGGTCATTTTTCACACCAATAACACGAGTTACAAATGGTCGGAGGGGGAAAAAATGATTTGGGAATACAAGTTATAAACTAGAAAGTACAAAGATCTCCAATAAGTAGTGGCACGGTGTGGCTACCGTGCATAATGACCAACCAAAGTAGGCATATGTCACTTATGAGGACTAAGAGAAATTTGCTACGTGTGGTCAACGTAGACTACTCATAACACGAGTCACAAATGGTCACAGGGGGAAACAATGGTTTGGGATTACTATGTTTCAAATACAACATACAAGTACCACCAGTAAGTGGTTGCACGGTGTGGCTACCATGCATAATGGCCAACCAAATTAGGCATTGGGCACTGATACAGACCAAAGAATATCACTATGATGGGTCAACATTCACAACTCATAATATGATTCACAAATGGTCAGAGGGGGAAACAATGGTTTCAAAACACTATGTATCTTCTAGAAAGAAAAGAGAAACTCAATAACTAGTGGCACGGTGTGGCTACCATGCACAATGACCAACCAAAGCATGCATATGTCACGGAATATGACAAAAGAATTTCACTATGTGTGGTCAACGCTAACAACTCATAACACGATTCATAAATGGTCAGAGGGGGAAACAAAAGTTTAGAAGTACTTGTTATCGACAAGCAAGTACAAAGACAATACGTAGGGGCACAAGGTGGCTACCATGCACAATGAACAACCAAACATGGCATATGTCATTGACCACGACCAAATAATTCCACTATGGGTAGTCAACTTTGACAACCCACGACACGAGTCACAAATGTTCAGAGGGGGGTGCAATGGTTTGGGAACACTAGGTATTTTCTAGCAAGTACAAGTACCTTCAAAAGTAGTGCAACGCAGTGGCTACCAAGCGTAATGACCAACCAAATTATGCATATGTCACTGAACATGACCGAACAAATTTCACCATGTGTGGTCATTGTTGACAATCCATAACACGATTCACAAATGGTCAGAGGGGGAAACAGTGATTTGGGAATACTAGTTGAAAACTAGCGAGTACAAAGACCATCAATAAGTAGTAGCACGGTGTGGCTACCATGCATAATGACCAACCAAAGTAGGCATGTGTCACTTATCAGGACCAAAGGAAAATTTCTATGTGTGGTCAACGTTGACAACTCATAACACAAGTCACAAATGGTCAGAGGGGGAAGCAATGGTTTTGGAATACTAGGCATGGACTAGCAAGTACAAAGAGCTTCAATAAGTACTTGCACGGTGTGGCTACCATGCACCATGACCAACCAAATTAGGCATATGTCACTGATCATGACCAGAGACTTTCACTATGATGGGTCAAGGTTCACAACTCATAGTATGATTCACAAATGGTTAGAGGGTGAAACAAAGGTTTGGAAACACTAGATATCGACTAGCAGGTTCAAAGACTTTCAATATGTAGTGGAACTGTGTGGTTACCATGCACAATGACCAACAAAAGTATGCATATGTCACTGAACATGACAAACAAATTTTACTATGTGTGGTCAACGTTGACAACTCAGAACACAGGTAAAAACTGGTCAGAGGTGGGGACAATGAGTTGGGAATACTAGTTATCAACTAGCAAGTATAATGACATTCAATAAGCAGTGGCACAGTGTGGCTACCATGCATAATGACCAACCAAAGTAGGCATATGTGACATATCAGGACCAAAAGAATCCTTCTACATGGTCACTGTTGACAACTCATAACACAAGTCACAAATGGTCAGAGGGAGAAAAAATGGTTTGGGAGCACTAGGTATCTTCCAGAAAGTACAAAGACCTTCAATGAGTAGTGGCCTAGTGTGTCAGACGAAGGTAGCAAGGGGTGACGAAAAAGGCAGAAGCAAGCAGAAGCATGGAGATATGCAAAAGCACGTCAGAAGTGTGATTGAAGCAAGGAGGCGTGAGACGTCGTGAGGAGGTAGTCGCACGAGCTTGAAAAGAAGTGAAGTTCCGAACATAGATACAAGGTAGACCGACATTGAGTGAGAGAAAATGGAGCCCGAGTGAGTATGATGAGCGGATGGGAGTCAATGGCAAGTTAAGGCTGAGTGAAGGGCGAGCATAGTGAAGACACAGTGGCAAAGGAGAACAGAACCGGCTGCGGAACCAAAGGAGAACAGAATGAAAACACCTGTTTTGGTTAACCTAGAGGGAATGAACATCCTCAGTACATACAAGGAGAACAGGAAAATGGAGTGAGATCAAAAGCAACGGCTTCATTCCGCTAGCCAGACGTGGGTGACACATGTAACATTAAGCTAGAGAACGGTGGGGAAATCCGAGAACAGTGGAGCAAGCCAAAGAAAGGTTGAGCAAGCCAGAGAAGAGTGGAGCAAGCCAAAGAACGGTGGAGCAAGTTGGAGAAAGGTGGAGCAAGCCAGAGATAGGTAGAGCAGGCAGAAGAAAGGTGCAGCAGGTCAGAGAAAGATGGAGCAGGCCAGAGAAAGGTGGAGCAAGCCAGAAAACGGTGGAGCAGGTGAGAGAAAGGTGAAGTAGGCCAGAGAAAGGTGGAGCAAGCCAGAGAACGATTGAGCAAGCCAGAAAACAGTGGAGCAAGCCAGAAAATGGTGGAGGAAGCAAGAGAACGGTGGAGCAAACCAGAGAAAGGTGGAGCAGGCCGGAGAAAGGTGGAGTAGGCGAGCGAAAGGTGGAGCAGACCAGAGAAAGAGGGCGCATTCCATAAAGAGGTGGAGCAAGCCAGAGAACGGTGGAGCAAGCCAGAGAATGTTGGAGCAATCCCCAGAACAGTGGAGCAAGACGGAGAACAGTCGATCAAGCCAGAGAACGGTGGAGCAAGCCAGAGATAGCTGAAGCACGCCAGAGAAAGGTGGAGCAAGCAAGAGAACGGTAGAGCAAGCCACAGAAAGGTGCAGCAAGCCAGAGAAAGGTGAAGCAAGCCAGAGAAATGTGGAACAAGCTAGAAAAAGGTAGAGCAAGCCAGGTAAAGGTGGAGCAAGCCAAAGAAAGGTGGAGCAAGTGAGAGAAAGTTGGAGCAAGCCAGAGAAAGGTGGAGCAAGCCAGAGAAAGGTGGAGCAAGCCAGAGAAAGGTGGAGCAAGCTAGAGAACGGTGGAGCAAGCCAGAGAACGACGGAGCGAGAAAGAGAAAAGTGGAGCAGGCCAAGGAAAGGTGGAGCAAGCCAAAGAAAGGTGGAGCAAGCGAGAGAAAGGTGGAGCAAGCCAGAGAAAGGTGGAGCAAGCCAGAGAAAGGTGGAGCAAGCCAGAGAAAGGTGGAGCAAGCTAGAGAACGGTGGAGCAAGCCAGAGAACGACGGAGCGAGAAAGAGAAAAGTGGAGCAGGCCAAGGAAAGGTGAAGCAAGCCAAAGAACGGTGGAGCAATCCAGAGAAATGTGGAGAAAGCCAGAAAAAGGTGGAGCTAGCAAGAGAACGGCGGAGCAAGGCAGAGAATGGTGGAGCAAGCCAGAGAACGGTGGAGGAAGCCATAAAATGGTGAAGCATGCCAGAGAAAGGTGGAGCAAGCCAGAGAACGGTGGAGTAAGCCAGACAAAGGTGGAGTAAGCCAGAGAAAGGTGGAGCAAACCAGAGATTGGTGAAGCAAGCCAGAGAAAGGTGGAGCAAGTCAGGAGAAGATGGAGCAAGCCAGAGAAAGGTGGAGAAAGCCAGAGAACAGTGGAGTAAGCTAGAGAAAGGTGGAACAAGCCAGACAACAGTGGAGCAAACCAAGGAAAGGTGGAGCAAGCCAGGGAAAGGTGGAACAAGCCAGGGAAAGGTGGAGCAAGCCAGCAAAAGGCGAAGCAAGCCAGAGAAAGGTGGAGCAAGCAAGAGAATGGTAGAGGAAGTAAGAGAACGGTGGAGCAGGCCAGAGAACGGTGGAGCAAGCCAGAGAAGGGTGGAGGAAGCTAGAGAATGGTGGAGCAAGGCAGAGAACAGTGGATCAATTGTAAGAAAGGTGGAGCAAGTGAAAGAACGGTGGAGCAACCCAGAGAACAGTGGAGCAACCCAACGAAAGGAGGAGCAATCCAGAGAAAGGTGGAGCAAGCCAGAGAAAGGTGGAGAAAGCCAGGGAAAGGTGGAGCAAGCCAGGGAACGGTGGAGCAAGCCAGAGAATGGTGGAGCAAGCAAGAGAACGGTGGAGCAAGCCAGAGAATGGTGGAGCAAGCCTGAGAATGGTTGAGCATGCCAGAGAAAGGCCGAGCAAGCCAGAGAAAGGTGGAGCAAGCCAGGGAACGGTGGAGCAAGCCAGAGAATTGTGGAGCAAGTCCAAGAACGTTGGAGCAGGCCAGAGAACGGTGTTTTAGAAGAATGTAGCGAGGGACAACGGCAATGGCAGAAGTAAGCAGAAGTAATGGCGTGTACAGTGGCCGGGCAGAGAGCTAACAGAAGATGCAAGTTAGTCAGAGAGCGGGACTTAGCTGACTGTGGCGAAGGCAGAACAAAGGACTGAGGTAGATTGACGTTCAGAGTGAGAAGACTGAAGGCAGAAGTGGAGAGTTGATGGACAAGGATGGATGTGCAGAGGAGCAAGAATGTGACCAATGTGAGGACTGAGATTGGTTGGCGAGGAAAGTATAAGCAATGATCGAGCAGAGCTGCGGAACGAAGGCCAAGCCCCATAATTGAAGGCGAACAGGAATGGAATAGTTTTTCTAGTTAAACTAGGAGAAGATGAACATCCTTCGTTTATGCTATCACAAGATGACAATGGGAAGGGACAATGGCTTCTTCACTATCCGGACGTGTCTCCAACGTGTGCGCACGTTTTGCGGCAGCGGCTTGGATCTAGTGTAACGGTCATGTACGGAGTAGCCGTTACTGCTTTGGTCTCTCCGAGGAGTTGAACATTATTATGATATCTGGTTCTATCCAGGGGGTGGAGAGTCACCATTTTGAAGTCATTTATTTCTGGCTCCCCCCCAATGACTTCGGCAAGGTGTAAAAGGAACAGCTCTGAGCGCTTCAGCCATACCTGATCCTCATACATTCTTGTATGTCCAACGCTTCATTCTTTCTTACAACTGGCAAATCCAGCCAGAAGGACGGCTCCTGGGCGCAATAAAGGTAGTGAAGTTGGTGTAGGCAGGGGGCAGAGGCATGCTTGAAGTAGGTTGGTCCACATCCAGTAGAAATCTCCAGGAAGAACATGAATGTATGGGTGAAAGACCAGGTCTGCGATGTGACACAGGGTCTTCTTGATTGCATGTTCCAACCGTGGACTTGTTGGTGTGGTGGGCCTGGCCGAAGAAGGTTGGAGTCCAGCCGTGACGGACTCATCTTGGACGTAAATTGGTGTGTACATGGCGAAAAATTTTCTTGACCACATGAATGCATTTGACCGTCCTCTGCTGTGACCTTTGAGTGGGAGTGTGTATAAGGTCACCAAGAAATCTTCAGGGAAGATCGCAAAGTTGAGGGATCCAGCTGTTTGCACTGTACAACTGAAGAAGAGTGCTTGGTACTCCATGGGAGGATGTCTGGGAAAGGTAAAGCAAGCCTGGGAAAGGTGGAGCAAGCCAGAGAAAGGTGGAGCAATCCAGGGAAAGGTGGAGCAAGCCAGAAAAAGGTGGAGCAAGCTAGAGAACGGTGGAGCAAGACATAGAATGGAGGAGCAAGCCAGAGAACGGTGGAGCAAGCCAGAGAAAGGTGGAACAAGCCGGAGAAGGATGGAGCAAGCCAGAGAACAGTCGAGCAAGCCACAGAATGTTGGAGTAGGCCAGACCATGGTGGAGCAAGCCAGACAACGGTGGATCAAGCCAGATAATGGTGGAGCAATCCAGAGAGTGGTGGAGCAAGGCAGATAACGGTGCACCAAGCTAGAGAACGGTGGAGCAATCCAGAGAACGGTAAAGCAAGCCAGAGAAAGGTGGAGCAAGCCAGAGAAAGGTCAAGAAACCCAGAGAAAGGTGGAGCAAGCCACAGAACAGTGAAGCAAGCCAGATAATTGTGGAGCAAGACAGCGTACTGTCAAGCATGCCAGAGAACGGTGGAGCAAGCCAGAGAATGGTGGAGCAAGCCAGAGAATGGTGGAATAAGACTGAGAAAGGTGGAGCAAGCCAGAGAAAGGTGGAGCAAGCCAGTGAAAGGAGGAGCAAGCCAGAGAAATGTGGAGCAAGCTAGAGAAACAAAGAGCAAGCCTAATAAAGGTGGATCAGGCCAGAGAAGGGTGAAGCAGGCCAGAGAATGGTGGAGCAAGCCAGAGAAAGGTGGAGCAAGCCAATGAGCAAGCCGGTGGAGGAAGTCAGCGAAAGATGGAGCAAGCAAGAGAACTGTGGAGCAAGCCAGAGAAAGGTGGAGCGAGCAAGAGAACTGTGGAGCAAGCCAAAGAAAGGTGGAGCAAGCAAGAGAAAGGTGGAGCTGGCCAGAGAAATGTACAGCAGGCCAGAGAACGGTGAGGAAACGAAAGAGGAAGGTGGAGGAAGCCATAAAATGGAGGACCAAGCCAGAAAATGATGGAGCAGGCCAGAGAACTGTGGAGCATGCGAGAGAATGGTGGAGCAAGCCAAAGAACACTAGAGCAAGCCAGAGAAAGGTGGAGCACGCCACAGAACGGTGGAGCAAGCCAGTGAACGGTGGAGCAAGCCAGACTACAGAGGAGTAAGCAAGAGAACGGCGTAGCAAGCCAAAGAAGGGTTGATAAATCCAGAGAATGGTTGAGCAAGCCAGAGAAAGTGGAGAAAGCCAGAGAAAGGTGGAGCAAGCAAGAGAAAGTTGGGGCAAGCCAGAGAACAGTGCAGCAAGACAAAGAACGCTGGAGCAGGCCAGAAAAAGGTGAAACAGGCCAGAGAAAGGTGGAGCAAGCCAAAGAAAGGTGGACCAAGCCAGATGAAGGTGGAGAAATCCAGAGAAAGAAGGAGCAAGCCAAAAGGAAGGTGGAGCAAGCCACATAATGGTGGAGCAAGCCAGAGAGCGGTGGAGCAAGCCAGAGAATGGTGGAACAAGCCAGATAACGGTGGGGCAAGCCAAAGAAAGGTAGACCAAACCAGAGAGAGGCAGAGCACGCCAGAAAACGGTGGAGCAAGCCAGAGTATGGCATAGAAAGCCAGAAAATGGTGGAGTAAGTCAGAGAACGGTGGAGCAAGACACGGAAAGTTGGAGCAAGCTAGAGTAAGGTGGGGCAAGCCAAAGAAAGCTGAAGCAAGCCAGAGAACGGTGGAGCAAGCCAGAGAACGGTGGAGGAAGCCACAGAAAGGAGGAACAGGCCAGAGAAAGGTGGAGCATGCCAGAGAAAGGCGGAGCAAGCCAGAGAAAGGTTGAGCAAGCCAGAGAACGGTGGAGCAAGCCAGAGAAAGGTAGAACAAGCCAGAGAAAGGTCGAGCAATCCAGAGAAAAATGGAGCAAAGCAGAGAAAGTTGGAGCAAGCCAGAGAAAGGTGGAGCAAGAGAGAGACAGATAGAGCAAGCCAGCAAAAGGTGTAGAAAGCCAAGGAAAGTTGGAGCAAGCCAGAGAAAGGTGGAGCATGCCAGGGAAAGGTGGAGCAAGCCAAAGAAAAGTGGAGCAAGCCCAAGAAAGGTGGAGCAAGCCAAGGAAAGGTAGAGAAAGCCAGAGAGAGGTAGAGCAAGCCAGAGAAAGGTGGAGCAAGCCAGGAAAATGGGAGCAAGCTAGAGAGAGGTGGAGCAAGCCTGAGAATGGTGGAGAAAGCCAGAGAATGGTGGAGAAAACCAGTGAAAGGTGGAGCAAGCCAGAGAAAGCTAGAGCAAGCTAGAGAATGGTGGAAGAAGCCAGAGAAAGGGGGAACAAGCCAGAGAACAATAGAGCAAGCCAGGGAAAGGTGAAGCCGGCTAGAGAAAGGCGGAGCAAGCCAGACAAATGTGGAGCAAGCCAGAGAAAGATGGAGCAAGCCAGATGTTGGAAATCACTTCCCGACTGTCCACGACCGGACACGAAGCTCTCATAGGGGTAGGAGATTGAGGCATGGTGAGCAACGGTGGTTTTGATTGACGGTGCGCTTTGGGTCGCCACACCAAATGTGAGAGGTCACATGAGCAGAACCATGGCAAAACGCAGGAGGGGAACTTCGGACGGAAATGACGTCGTTTTGAGTCACTTAATGGACACGTACATCATCTGACAAATTATGGTGCTTGTTACAAGCTTTCCAACGCACCAAACTGTGCACGATTCGGAGCATTGTAGCGCCCGCTGCGCTCTCCCATGTGCATCATTGCAACTCAGCCGTCTGCCACGCCACCAGCGTGAGTGACGGGCGTCCGAAGCGCCCTGGTCGCCAATGAAGCATCATGCCACCTTTCCAAAGCGCCCATGGCTCCAATGAACCATGGGATATTGTTCTAACATCCCCCAAGGGGGGCCTTGGCCTTGGTTTGCGTGCTGGGAGTCGCACTCCTCACCGTCCGACCCATTTTTCGGACGGACGAGTGGTCAGCCGACCAAACCCGGCTGGCTGCACCACCGAACCTTGACAAGTCATTTCTTCCTCATTTCTAGGCGGATTGCTGCGATTCAACTTGCATTGGATCCAGCACATTGCCTAATTCAAGGATATACTCTCAGATAACATGAACACACACCATTCTAAGGTCTATCATATTCGACAACTCAGCCACATGGCTGAGACTCTACCACATGGAAAAATGGCCGGCCTCAAGTGCCGTCTCGTCATCAGCCATGGCCACGGGCTGTTTTGCCCTGTGCCTTGCTCTAGACCTGCAGCCTTAACCCTGCATGTCTTCTCCTGTGCCAGCCAGGTTCTCACGGCTCCTTTGTCGCGAGCACTACTCCGTCTATGATGCCGATGTTGCTGGTGCTCTCAGATGACGCAGACCATATGTGTGTGTGGTGCTGCAAAAGTGCAGCACCAATGCCCACATGCGCATGTGTGAGCTGGCATCTTGGTGCTAACGAGATTTCAGCCACCTCACCACTCACACAACGGCATGATGAGGGGCGAAATTCTTAACACAAGAAAACAAGGAGCAAACCAGAGAAAGGTGGAGCAAGCTAGATAATGGTGGAGCAAGCCAGAAAAAGGTGGAACAAGCCAGAGAAGGTGGAGCAAGTCATAGAATGGTGGACCAAGCCAGCAAAACGTGGAGCAAGATAGAGAAAGGTAGAGCAAGCCAGAGAAAGGTGGAGCAAGCCAGAAAAAGATGAAGCAAGCCAGGGAAAGGTGGAGCAAGCCAGGGAACAGTGGACCAAGTCATAGAAAGGTAGAGCAAGCCAGGGAAAGGTGAAGCAAGACAGAGAAATGTACAGCAAGCCAGGGAGAGGTGGAGCAAGCCAAAGAAAGATGGAGCAAGCCAGAGATTGGTGGAACAAGCCAGAGAAAGGTGGAGTAAGCCAGAGAAAAATGACGCAAGCCAGAGAAAGGTGGAGCAAGCCAGAAAAACGTGGAACAAACCAGAGAAAGATGGAGCAAGCCAGAGAAAGGTGGAGTAAGCGAGGGAAAGGTGGAGTAAGCCAGAGAAAGGTGGAGCAAGCGAGAGAAAGGTGGAGCAAGCCAGAGAAAGGTAGAGCAACCCAGAGAAAGGAGGAGCAAGTCAGGGAAACGTGGAGCAAGCCAGAGAAAGGTGCAGCCAGACAGGGAAACATAGGGTAATCCAGGGAGAGGTGGAGCAAGCCAGAGAAATGTGGAGCAAGTCAGAGAACGCTGGAGCAAGCCAGAGAAAGGTGGAGCAAGCCAGAGAACAGCGGAGAAAGCCAGAGACAGGTGGAGCAAGCCAGAGAAAGATGGAGCAAGTGAGGGAAAGGTGCAGCAAGCCAGAGGGCGGTGGAGCAAGCGAGAGACAAGTGGAGCAAGCCAGAGAAAGGTGAATTAAGCCAGAGAACGATGGAGCAAGCTAAAGAACCGTGGAGCATGCCAAAGAAAGGTGGAGCGAGCGAAAGAAAGGTAGAGCAAGCCAGAGAAAGGTGGAGTAAGTCAGAGAAAGGTGGAGCTGGCCAGAGAAATGTGGAACAAGCCATGGACAGATGGAGCAAGCCAGAGAAAGGTAGACAGGGCGTGAGAGAGGTGGAGCAAGCCAGTGAAAGGTGGGGAAAGTGAGAGAAAGGTTGAGCAGGTCAGAGAAAGGTGGAGCAAACGCGGAAAAGGTGGAGCAATCCAAAGAAAGGTGGAGGAAGCTAGAGAACGGTGGAGCAAGCCAGGGAAAGTCAGCGCAAGTCAGCGAATGGTGGAGCAAGCTAGAGAGAAGTGGAGCAATCCAGGAAAAGGTGGAGTAAGCCAGAGAAAGGTGGAGCAAGCCAGAGAAAGGTGGAGCAAGCCAGAGAAAGGTGGAGCAAGCCAGAGACAGATGGAGCAAGCAACTGAAAGGTGGAGTAAGCCAGGGAAAGGTGGATCAAGCCAGCAAAAGGTCGAGCAAGCCAAAGAACGGTGGAGCAAGCCAGGGAACAGTGAAGCAAGGCATAGAAAGGTGGAGCAAGCCAGGGAGAGGTGGAGGAAGTCAGAGAAAGGTGGAGCAAGCCAAAGAAAGGTGGAGCAAGTCAAATAATGGCGGAGCAAGCCAGATAAAGGTACAGCAAGCCTGAGAAAGGCGTAGCAAGGCAGGGAATGGTGGAGCAAGCCAGAGAAAGATGGAGCAAGCCAGGGGAAGCTGGATGAAGAAAGGTGGAGCAAGCAATAGAAAGGCGAAGCAAGTTAGTGAAAGAAGGAGCAATCCAGAGAAAGGTGGAGCAATTCAGAGAACGGTGGAACAAGCCAGAGAAGAGTAGAGCAAGCAAGAGAACATTGGAGAAAGCCGAGTGGAGCAAGCTAGAGAAAGATTGAGACAGCCATTGAAAGGTGGAGCAGGCCAGAGAAAGGTGGAGCAAGCCATCAAATGGTGGAGCAAGCCAATAAAAGGTGGAGTAAGCCAGAGAAAAGTGGAGCAAGCCAGGTAACAGTGGAACAAGCCGGAGTAAAGTTGAGCAAGCCAGAGAAAGGTGGAGCAAGCCAGAGAACGGTGGAGCAAGCCAGCGAAATATGCAGAAAGCCAAAGCAAGATAGAACAAGCCGGAGAAAGGTGGGGCAAGCCAGGAAAAGGTCAAGAAAGCCAGTGAGAGGTGGAAAAATATAAAGAAAGGTGAAGCAAGCCAGGGAAAGGTGGAGTAAGCCAGAGAAACGTGGAGCAAGCCAGAGAATGGTGGAGCAAGCCAGAAACAGCCGCAAGCCAGAGAACGGTAGAGAAAGCCGGAGAAAGGTGCAGCCGCAAGCCAGAAAACAGTGTAGCAAGCTAGAGAAAAGAGGAGTAAGCAAGAGAACGGTGGAGCAAGCAAGGGAGTGGTCGAGTGAGCCAGAGAAGGGAGGAGTAAGCCAAAGAAAGGTGGAGCAAGCCAGGTAAATGTGGAGCAAGCCAAAGAAAGTTGGAGCAAACCAGGGAAAGATGGAGCAGGCCAGGAGAATGTGGAGCAAGCCAGGGAAATGTGGAGCAAGTCAGAGAACAGTGTAGCTAGCGGTAGATAGGTGGAGCAAGCCAAAGAAAGGTGGAGCTAGCCACAGAACAGTGGAGGAAGCTAGGGAACGGTGGAGCAGGCCAGATAATGGTGGAGCAAGGAAAAGAACAGCCGTGCAAGCCACAGAAATGTGGAGCAATCTAGAGAAATGTGGAGCAATCCAGAGAAAGGTGGTGCAGGCTAGATGAATGTGGAGCAAGCTTGAGAACAGTGGAGCAATCCAGAGAAACGTCGAGTAAGCAGGAAAAAGGTGGAGCAAGCAAGGAAGAGGTGGAGCAAGCCAGGGGAATGTGGAGCAATCCAGGAAAAGGAGGAGGACGTCAGGGAAAGGTGGAGCAAGGCAGAGAATGGCGGAGCAAGCCATAGACTGGTGGAGCAAGCCAGAGAATGGTGGAGCAAGCCAGATAACGGTGGATCAAGACAGAGAAAATTGGAGCAAGACAGAGAAGGTGGAGCAAGCCAGAGAAAGGTGGAGCAAGCCAAAGAGAGGTGGAGCAAGTCAAAGAACTGTTGAGCAAGACACAGAAAGGTGGAGCAAGCCAGAGAATGGTGGTGCAAGCCAGGGAGGGTTGAGCAAGCCAGGGAAAGGTGGAGGAAGCCAGAGAAAGGTAAAGCAAGCCAAAGAAAAGTGGAGGAAGACAGAAAACGGTGGAGCAAGCCAGAGAAAGGTGGAGCAAGCCAGAGAACGGTGGAGCAAGCCAGAAACGGCGGCAAGCCAGAGAACGGTGGAGCAAGCCCAAGAAAGGTGGAGCAAGCCAGAGAAAGGTGGGGCAAACCAGAAAATGGTGGAACAAGCAAGAGAAAAGTGGATCAATCAAGAGAACGGTTGAGCAAGCCAGAAAATGGTAGAGTGAGCCAGAGAAAGATGGAGCAGGCCAGGAGAATGAAGAGCAGGCCAGAGAAAGGTGGAGAAAGTCAGAGAACAGTATAGCAAGCAATACATAGATGGAGCAAGCCAAAGAAAGATTGAGCAAGCCACAGAACGATGGAGGAAGCCGCAGAATGGTGGAGCAAGCCAGAGAACGGTGGAGCAAGGCAAAGAACGGTCGAGCAAGCCACAAAAATCTGGAGCAAGCGAGAGAAAGGTGGAGCACGCCAGAGAAAGGTGGAGCAAGCCAGATGAAAGTTGAGCAAGCTTGAGAACAGTGGAGAAATCCAGAGAAAAGGAGGAGCAAGCCAGAGGAAGGTGGAGTAAGCCAGAGAAAGGTGGACCAAGCCAGGAAGAGGTGGAGCAAGCCAGAGAAAGGTGGAGCAATCCATGGGAAGATGAAGCAAGCCAGGAAAAGGAGCGGGACGCTAGGGAAAGCTGGAGGAAGCCAGAGAACGGCGGAGCAAGCCATAGACTGGTGGAGCAAGCCAGAGAATAGTGGAAAAGCCAGATAACAGTGGATCAAGACAGAGAAAGTTAGAGCAAGCCAGAGAAAGGTGGAGCAAACAAGAGAAAGGAGGAGCACGCCAAAGAAAGTTCAAGCAATTCAAAGAACGTCGAAGCAAGCTGGAGAATGGTGGAGCAAGCCAGGAAAAGGTTGAGCGAGCCAGGGAAAGGTGGAGCAAGCCAGGAAAAGGTGGAGCAATCCAGATGGAGCAAGCAAGAGAAAGGTGGAGCAAGCCAAGGAAAGGTAGAGAAAGCCAAAGAAAGGTGGGGCAAGTCAGAGAACGGTGGAGCAAGCCAGAGAAGAGTGGAGAAAGCAAGAGAAAATTGGAGCAAGCCAGGTGGAGCAAGCCAGAGAAAGATGGAGAAAGCCATGGAAAGGTCGAGCAAGCCAGAAAAAGGTAGAGCAAGCCGGAGAAAGGTGGGGCAAGCTAGGGAAAGGTGGAGAAAGCCAGAGAAAGTTGGAGAAATATAGAGAAAGGTGAAGCAAGCCAGGTAAAGTTGCAGCAAGCCAGAGAAAGGTGGAGCCAGCCAAAGAACGGTTGAGCCTGCCAGAAACAGTGGCAAGCCAGAGAACGGTGGAACAAGCTGCAGAAAGGTGGAGCAAGCCACAGGAAGGTGGAGCAAACCCGAGAATGGTGCAGCAAACTAGACAAAAGTGGAGTAGGCAATAGAACGGTGGAGCAAGCCAGAAAATGGTGAGCCAGAGAAAGATGGAGTAAGCCAAAGAAAGGTGGAACGAGCGAATGAAAGGTGGAGCAAGCCAGGGAAAGTTGGAGCAAGCCAGAGTATGGTGGAGCAGGCCAGGGAAAGATGGAGCAAGCCAGAGAAAGGTGCAGCAAGCCAGAGAAAGGTGTAGCAAGCCAAGGAAAGGTGGAGCAAGCCAGGGAAAGGTGAAGCAAGCCAGAAAAAGAGGGAGCAAGTGAGGAAAATGTGGAGCAAGCCAGAGAAAGGTGGAGCAAGTCAGAGAACAGTGTAGCAAGCGATAGACAGGTGGAGCAAGCCAAAGAAAGATGGAGCGAGCCAGACAATGGTGGAGCAAGCCAGGGAACAGTGGAGGAAGCCAGAAAAAGTGGAGCAAGACAAAGAAAGGTTGAGCAAGCCACAAAAGGTGGAGCAAGCCAGAGAAAGGAGGAGCAAGCCAGAAAAAGGTGGAGTAAGTCAGATGAAGATGGAGCAAGCTTGAGAACAGTGGGGCAAGCCAGAGTATGGAGGAGCAAGCGAGAGAAAGGCGGAGCAAGCCAGAGAAAGGTGGAGCAAGACAGGAAGAGGTGGAGCAAGCCAGAGAAAGGTGGAGCAGGCCAGGGGAAGGTGAAGCAAGCCAGGAAAAGGAGGAGGACGCCAGGGAAAGGTTGAGCAATCCAGAGAACGGCGGAGCAAGCCATAGACTGGTGGAGCAAGCAAGAGAATGGTGGAGCAAGCCAGATAACGGTGTCTCACGAAAGAGAAAAATGGAGTAAGCCAGAGAAAGGTGGAGCAAGCCAGAGAAAGATGGAGCAAGCTAGAGAAGGTCGGAGCAGGCCAGAGAAAGGTGGAGCATGCAAGAGAAAGGTGGAGCAAGAGAGAAAAAGGTTGAGCAGGCCAGAGAACGGTGGAGCAAGCAAGAGAAAGTTAAAGCAAGCCAAAGAAAGGTGGAGCAAGCCAGAGAAAGGTGGAGCAAACCAGAGAAAGGTGGAGCAAGTCAAAGACAGGTGGAGCAAGACAGGGAAAGGTGGAGCAATCAAGGGAAAGATGGAGCAAGCGATACAAAGGTAAAGCAAGCCAGAGAAAGTTGGAGCAAGCCAGGGAAAGGTGGAGCAAGCCAGAGAAAAGTGGAGCAAGCCTGAGAACAGTTGAGCGAAAGAGAGACAAGTAGCGAGGACGCAGGTTACTCCGAGATTGGAGGTATAACCGGGCTGATCCTTGTTCTATTGCAACGGAAGGAGAATAACAGAGGAGAAGAAGGCTTGGATGCAGAAGCTTGAGTGCAGGGGTGGAACCACGTACACTGGAGATGAACCGGCATGGGTGCAGGCCGCCGCAAAGCTGGCTGTATGGCCGGGCAACTCCTGGTGCCGAGCGAAGAATGATGACTGGAGATTCTTGTGGCGAAGTAATGGAATGAATGCAGGGGCGAACCTCTTGAGCTGCAAAGGTAGCGGAGGAGAGACGCCGCAAGGGGAAGGCTTGAGCCAATGCGCTGCATGAAATCTGCTACAGGCGTGGTTGCATGCCGCTGTAAGGTGGGCAGGTGGCTCGTGCAGATCCTTGTACCAGTCACAGATGCTGAAGCTGCTGATGATGGCGGCGGAAGATGCAACCAAAGTGTAGGTGCATGGGCGGGCAAGGGAACGGTGGACCAGGCCAGAGAAAGGTAGAGCAAGCCAGGGAAAGGTGGAGCAAGCCAGGGAAATGTAGAGCAAGCCAGAGAAAAGTGGAGCAAGCCAGAGAACAGTGGAGCAAGCCAGAGAAAAACGGAGCTAGCCAGAGAACAGTAGAGCAAGCAAGAGAAAGGTGGAGCAAGCCAGAGAAAGGTGGAGCAAGAGAAAGAGATGTGGAGAAAGCCTGAGAAAGGCGTAGAAAGCGTGAGAAAGGTGCAAGCGCAAAGGCGCAGGCGCAAAGGCGCAGGCGCAAAGGCACAGGCACAAAGGCGCAGGCACAAAGGCGCAGGTGCAAAGGCGCAGGCGCAAAGGCGCAAAGGGGCAAGTGCAATGCGCAGGTGCAGAGGCGCACGCGCAAAGGTGCAGGCACAACGGCGCAGTCGCAATGGCGCAGGCGCATAGGCGCAGGCATAAAGGCCCAAGCGCAAAGGTGCACGCGCAAAGGCGCATGTGCAAAGGCGCAGGCGCAATGGCACAGGCGCAAAGGTGCAGGTGCAAATGTGCAGGCACAAAGGCATAAGCACAAAGGTGCGGGCGTGAGGATACAGGCACGAAGGTGCAGGCATGAAGGCGTGGTAGCAAAGGCAGAGGCACGAAGGCACGGGTGCAAAGGCGCGGGTGTGAAGGCGCGGGCACAAAGGCGTGGGCGCAAAAGCATAGGCACAAAGACAAAGGTGCAAAGGCACAGGCACAAAGGTGCAGGCGCAAAGAAATAGGCGCAAAGGCACAGGTGCAAAGGCGTAGGCGCAAAGGCCAAGGCGCAAAGGCACAGGCACCAAGGCACAGGCGCAAAGGCTTAGGCGCGTAGGCACAAGAGCCAACACGCAGGCGTATAGGCGCAGGCGCATGGGCACAAGTGAGAAGGCACAAGCGCAAAGGCACGGGCGCGAAGGCGCAGGCATGAAGGTGTGGTCGCATAGGCACTGGTGCAAAGGCGCGGGCGCAACGGAAGGCACAAAAGCGCGGGCGCACAGGTGCGATCACGAATGCGCAGTTGCAAAGGCGCAAGCGCAAATGCGCAGGCGCATAGGCGTAGACACAAAGGCACTGGCGCAAAGGCACAGGTGCAAAGGCGCAAGCACAAAGACACAGGTGCAAAGGCGCAGGTACAAAGGCACAGGCGCAAAGGCACAATGGCAAAGGCGCAAGAACAAAGGCGCAGGAACAAAGGCGCAGGCGCTGAGGCGCATGTGCAAAGGCGCATGCGCAAAGGCGCAGGTGGAAAGGCACGGGAGTAAAGGCACAGGCTCAAAGGCGCAGGCACAAAGGCGTGGGCGCAAAGGCGGAGGCACGAAGGCGCAGACGTAAAGGCGCAGACGCAAAGGCACAGGCGCAAAGGCAACGGCAGAAATGTGCAGGCGCAACGGCGCATGCCCAAAGTTGAGGCACAAAGATGCACGCACAAAAGCGCAGGCGCGAAGGTGCATGCAGAAAGTCACAGGCGCAAAGGCGCAGTTTCAAAGGCATAGATGTAAAGGTGCAGGTGCAAAGGCGCAGGCACAAAGGTGCGGGCGCAAAGGTGGAGCAAGCCAGAGAACAATAGAGCAAGCAAGAGGAAGGTGGAGCATGCCAGGAAAAGGTCGAGCAAGCCAGCAAAAGGTGGAGCAAGCCAGAGAACGGTGCAGCAAGCCAGAGAACGATAGAGCAAGCCAGAGCAAGGTGGAGCAAGCCAGAGAAGAATAGAGCAAGTCATAGAAAGGTGGAGCAAGCCAGCAAAAGGTTGAGCAAGTCAGAGAAAGTTAGAGCAAGCCAGAGAAAGGTGGAGCAAGCTAAGGAAAGGTGGAACAAGCCAGAGACAAGGTGAGCAAGCAAGCGAAAGGTGGAGCAAGCCAGAGAACGGTGGAGCAAGCCAGGGAACAATGAAGCAACCCATAGAAAGGTGGAGCAAACCAGGGAAAGGTGGAGCAAGCCAGAGAAAGGTGGAGCAAGCTAGGGAAAGGTGGAGCAAGCCAGAGAAAGGTGGAGCAAGCCAAAGAAAGGTGGAGCAAGCCAAGGAAAGGTGGATCAACCACGAGAAGGGTGGAGCAAGCAAGGGAAAGGTGGAGCAAGCCATAGAAAGATGGAGCTTGCCAGAGAAACGTGCGGCAATCCAGGGAAAGGTGGAGCAAGCCAGAGAAAGGTGGAGCAAGCCAAAGAATGGTGGAGTAAGCCAGAGGAAGTTGGAGTAAGCCAGAGAATGGTAGAGCAAGAGAGAGAAAGGTAGAGCAAGCCAAAGAAAGTTGGAGCAAGCCAGAGAACAATAGAGCAAGTCATGGAAAGGTGGAGCAAGCCAGCAAAAGGTTGAGCAAGTCAGAGAAAGGTAGAGCAAGCCAGAGAAAGGTGGAGCAAGCTAGAGAAAGGTGGAACAAGCCAGAGACAAGGTGAGCAAAGCAAGGGAAAGGTGGAGCAATCCATGGAACGGTGGAGCAAGCCAGCAGAAGGTAGAGCAAGCCAGAGAATGGTGGAGCAAGCCAGGGAACAATGTAGCAACCCATAGAAAGGTGGAGCAAACCAGGGAAAGGTGGAGCAAGCCAGAGAAAGGTGGAGCAAGCCAGGGAAAGGTGGAGCTATCCAGAGAAAGGTGGAGAAAGCCAGATAGAGGTGGAGCAAGCCAAGGAAAGGTGGATCAAGCGAGAGAAAGGTGGAGCAAGCAAGGGAAACGTGGCGCAAGCCAGAGAAAGATGGAGAAGGCCATAGAAACGTGAGGCAATCCAGGGAAAGGTGGAGCAAGCCAGAGAAAGGTGGAGCAAGCCAAAGAATGATGGAGCAAGCCAGAGAAAGGTGGAGCAAGCCAGAAAACGGTGGAGCAAGCCAGAGAAAGGTGGAGCAAGCCAGAGAAAGGTGGAGCAAGCCAGAGAAAGGTGGGGCAAGTCAGAGAACGGTGGAGCAAGCCAGAGAAAGGCGGAGCAAGCAAGAGAAAGTTAGAGCAAGCCAGGGAAAGGTGGAGCAAGCCAGAGAAAGGTCGAGCAAGCCAGAGAAAGTTTGATGAAGAAAGTAGAAGCAAGCAAGAGAAAGGTGGAGCAATCCAGAAAAAGGTGGAGCAAGCCAGGGAAAGGTGGAGCAAGTCCGAGAACAATGGAGCAAGCCAGAGAAGGGTGGAGCAAGCAAGAGAACGTTGGAGCAAGCCAGGTGGAGCAAGCCAAAGAAAGGTGGAGAAAGCCAAGGAAAGGAAATGCAGGCCAGAAAAAGGTGGAGCAAGACAGAGAACGGTGGAGCAAGCCAGACAAAAATGGAGCTAGCCAGAGAACAGTAGAGCAAGCAAGAGAAAGGTGGAGCAAGCCAGAGAAAGGTGGAGCAAGCCAAAGAGATGTGGAGCAAGCCAGAGAAAGGCGTAGAAAGCCAAAGAAAGGCGCAAGCGCAAAGGCACAGTCAAAAAGGCACAGGCGTAAAGGCGCAGGCGCAAAGGCGCTATGGCTCAGTCGCAAAGGCGCAGGCGCAAAGGCGCACGCGCAAAGGCGCAGGCACAACGGCGCAGTCGCAATTGCACAGGCGCATAGGCACGAGCGCAAAGGTACAGGTGCAAAGGTGCAGGTGCAATGGTGCAGGGGCGAAGGCATAAGCGCAAAGGTGTGGGCGTGAGGACACGGGTGCAAAGGTGCAGGCACAAAGGCACGGTAGCAAGGGCAGAGGCACAAAGACACGGGCGCAAAGACGCGGGCGTGAAGGCGCGGGCACGAAGGCGTGGGCGCAAAAGCGTAGGCACAAAGACGCAGGCGCAAAGGCACAGGCAAAAAGGTGCAGGCGCAAAGAAGCAGGCGCAAAGGCACAGGCAAAAAGGCGCAGGCGCAAATGCCAAGGCGCAAAGGCACAGGCACCAAGGCGAATGCGCAAAGGCGTAGGCGCGTAGGCACAAGAGCAAAGGCACAGGCGCATAGGCGAAGGCGCATAGGGACAAGCGAGAAGGCACAAGCGCAAAGGCACGGGCGCGAAGGCGCAGGCACAAAGGCGCGGGCGCATAGGCACTGGCGCGAAGGCGCGAAAGAAGACACAAACGCGAGGGCGCAAAGGTGCAATCACGAAGGCGCAGGTGCAAAGGCGCAAGCGCAAATGCGCAGGTGCAAAGGCGTAGATGCAAAGGTACTGGCGCAAAGACACATGTGTAAAGGCGCAAGCACAAAGACACAGGTTCAAAGACGCAGGTGCAAAGGCACAGGCGCAAAGGCACAATGGCAAAGGCGCAAGCACAAAGGGGCAGGCATAAAAGCGCAGGAGCTAAGGCGCAGGCGCCAAGGCGCATGTGCAAAGGTGCATGCGCAAAGGCGCAGGTGCAAAGGCACGGGAGTAAAGGCACAGGCTCAAAGGCGCAGGCGCAAAGGCATAGGCGCCAAGGCGGAGGCATAAAGGCGCAGGCACAAAGGCTCAAACACAAAGGCACAGGTGCAAAGGCAACGGCGCTAATGTGCAGGCACGAAGGTACATGCGCAAAGGCGATACATGAAGGTGCAGACACAAAAGCGCAAACACAAAGGTGCAGGCACAAAGGTGCAGGCCCAAAGGCGCATTTTCAACGGCATAGGCGCAAACGTGCAGGCGCAAAGGCGCGGGCACAAAGGTGCGGGGGCAAAGGTGGAGCAAGCCAGAGAACAATAGAGCAAGCCAGAGAAAGGTGCAGCATGCCAGAAAAAGGTGGAGCAAGCCAGAAAAAGGTGGAGCAAGACAGAGAAAGGTGGAGCAAGCCAGGGAATGATAGAGCAAGCCAGAGAAAAGTGGAGCAAGCCAGAGAAAAAAAGACGAAGTCATAGAAAGGTGGAGCAAGCCAGCAAAAGGTTGAGCAAGTCAGAGAAAGGTGGAGCAAGCCAGAGAAAGATGGAGCAAGAAAGAGAAAGGTGGAGCAAGCCAGAGACAAGGTGAGCAAGCAAGAGAAAGGTGGAGCAATTCATGGAACTGTAGAGCAGGCCAGCAAAAGGTGGAGCAAGCCAGAGAACGGTGGGGCAAGCCAGGGAACAGTGTAGCAACCGATAGAAAGGTGCAGCAAGCCAGGGAACGTAAGAGCAAGCCAGAGAAAGGTGGAGCAAGCCAGGAAAAGGTGGAGCAAGCAAAAGAAGGGTGGAGCAAGCCAGATAAAGGTGGAGCAAGTCAGGGAGAGTTGGAGCAACCCAGAGAAAGGTGGAGCAAGCCAGGGAAAGGTGGAGCAAGACAGAAAAAGGTGGAGCCGGCCAGAGAAACGTGGGGCAAACCAGGTAAAGGTAGAGCAAGCCAGAGAAAAGTGGAGCAGGACAGAGAACGCTGGAGCAAGCCAGAGAAAGGTGGAGCAAGCCAGAGAACAGTGGAGCAAGCCAGAGAAAGGTGAAGCAAGCCAGAGAAAGGTGGAGCAAGCCACAGAAAGGTGGAGCACGTCAGAGAACGGTGGAGTAAGCCAGAGAAATGTGGAGCAAGCCAGAGAAAGTTGGAGCAAGCCAGGGAAAGGTGGAGCAAGACAAAGAAATGTGGAACAAGCCGGAGAATGTTGGATGAAGGAAGGTGAAGCAAGCAAGAGAAAGGTAGAGCAAGCCAGAGAAAGGTGGAGCAAGCCAGGGAAAGGTGGAGCAAGTCCAAGAGCGATGGAGCAAGCCATAGAAGGGTGGAGCAAGCAAGAGAACATTGGAGCAAGCCAGGTGGAGCAAGCCAAAGAAAGGTGGAGAAAGCCAGGGAAAAGAAATGAAGGCTAGATAAAGGTGGAGCAAGCCAGGGAAAGGTGGAGCAAGCCAAGGAAAGGTAGAGCAAGCCAGAGAAAAGTGGAGCAAACCAGGGAATGGTCGGGCAAGCCAGGGAAAAGTAGAGCAAGCCATAGAAAGGTGGAGCAAGCCAGGGAATGGTGGAGCAAGCCAGAGAAAGGTGGAGCAAGCCAGAGAAAAGTAGAGCAAGCCAAAGAAAGGTGGAGCAAGCCAGGGAAAGGTGGAGAAATCTAGAGAAATGTGGAGAAATCCAGAGAAAGGTCAAGCAAGCCAGAGAAAGGTGGAGTAAGCCAGAGAAAGGTGGAGCAAGCTAGAGAACGGTGGAGCAAGCCAGAAATGGTGGAGCAAGCCAGAAAACAGTAGAGTAAGCCAGAGAAAAGTGGCGCAAGCCATAGAAAGGTGAAGCAAACCAGAGATTGGTGGAGCAAGCCAGAGAAAATTGGAGCAAGCCAGAGAACGGTGGAGCAAACCAGCGAATTGTGGAGTGAGCCAGAGAAAGGTGGAGTAAGCCAAAGAAAGGTCGAGCAAGCCATAGAAAAGTGGAGCAAGCCAGGGAAAGGTGAAGCAAGCCAGAGAAAGGTGGAGCAAGCTAGGGAAATATGGAGCAAACCAGAAAAAGGTGGAGCAAGCCAGAGAAAGGTGGAGCAAGCCAGGAAAACATGCATCAAGCCAGAGAAAGGTAAATGAGGCCAGAGAAAGTTGGGGAAAGCCAGAAAAATGTGGAGAAAGCCAGAGAAAGGTGCAGCAAGTCATAGAACGGTGGAGCAAGCCAGAGAAAGGTGGAGGGATACAGATAACGGTGAAGCAAGTCAGAGAGCGGTGGAGCAAGCCAGAGAACGGTGAAGCAGGACGAAGAACAGTCAAGCAAGCCACAGAAAGGTGATGCAAACCAGAGAAAGGTGGAGCAAGCCTGAGAAAGGTGCAGCAAGACAGAGAAAGGTGGAGCAAACCATGGTAATGTGGAGAAAATTAGAGAAAGTTGGAGCAAGCTAGGGAATGGTGGAGCAAGCCAAGAAAAGGAGGAGCAAGCAAGGGAACGATCGAGCAAGCCAGGGAATGGTGAAGCAAGCAATTGACTGGAAGAGCAAGTCGGAGAGTGCTGGAGCAAGCCAGATAACGGTGGATCATGACAGAGAAAGTTGGAGCAAGCCACAGAAAGGTGGAGCAAGCCAGAGAAAGGTGGAGCGAGCCAGATAACGGTGGAGCAAGCCAGAGAACGGTGGAGCAGGCCAGAGAAAGGTGGAGCATGCTAGAGAAAGGTGGAGCAAGCCAGAGAAAGGTGGAAAAAACATGAGAAAGGTGGAGGAAGCCAAAGACAGGTGGAGCAAGCGAGAGAAAGGTGGAGCAAGCCAAGAAAGGTGGAGCAAGCAAGAGAAAGGTGAAGCAAGCCAAGGAAAGATGGAGCAAGCCAGAGAAAGGTGGAAAAAGCCCCAGAAAGGTGGAGCAAACAAGGGAAAGGTGGCGCAAGCCAGATAAAGGTAAAGCAAGCCAGAGAAAGGTGGAACAAGCCAGAGAAAGGTGGAGCAATGCAGACGAAAGTGTATCAAGCGAGAGAACGGTTGAGCAAGCGATAGACAGGTGAAGCTAGCCTGAGAAAGGTGCAGCAAGCCAAAGAATGGTGGAGGAAGCCTGAGAATGGTGGAGCAAGCCGGAGAAAAGTGGAGCAAGCCAGAGAACAGTGGATTAAGCTAGAGAGAGATGGAACAAGCTAGAGAAAGGTGGAGCAAGCGAGAGAAAGGTAAAGTAAGCCAGAGAACGGTGGAGCAAGCCAGAGAAAGCTGGAGCAAGCCAAAGAAAGGTAGAGCAAGCCAGAGAAAGGTAGAGCAAGCCAAAGAAAGGCGGAGCAGGGAAAATAAATTTGGAGCAAGCTAGAGAAAGGTGGAGTAAGCCTTACAAAGGTTGAGCAAACAAGAGAAAGATAGAGAAAGCATGAGGAAATCTGCACAAATCCAGAAAAAGGTGGAGTAAGCCAAAGAGTGGCGGAGCAAGCCATGGACGGTTGGAGCAAGCTAGAGAAAGGTGGATTAAGCCAGAGAAAGGTGGAGCCAACCAGGGAAAGGTGGAGAAGGCCGGAGAAAGGTGGAGCAAGCTAGAGAACAGCGGAGTAAACCAGAGAAAGGTGGAGCAAGTCAGAGAATGGTGGAGCAAGATAATGAAAGGTGGAGCAATCCAGCGAAAGATGGGACAAGCCAGAGAAAGCTGGAGCAAGAAAGAGAAGGGTGGAGTAAGCCAGAGAAAGGTGGAGCAAGCCAGCGAAATGTGGAGAAAGCCAGGTGAAGGTGGAGCAAGACAGAGAAATGTGGAGGAAGCCAGAGAACGGTGGAGCAAGCCAGGGGACGGTGGAGCAAGCCATAAAAACGTGGGGTAAGCTAGGAAAAGGTGGGGCAAGGCAGAGAAAGATGGAACAAGCAAGAGAATGGTGGAGCAAGCCAGGGAAAGGTGGATCAAGCCAGAGAAAGGTGGAGTAAGTCAGAGAACGGTGGAGCAAGCCGGACATAGGTGGAGCATGCCAGAGAAAGGTGGAGCAAGCCGGAGTAGACTGGAGTAAGCCAGGCAAGGGTTGTGGAAGCCTGAGAAAGTGGAGAAAGCCACAGAAACTTGAAGCAATCGAAAGAAAGGTGGAGTACTCCTGAGAGAGGTGGAGCAAGCCAGGGAAACGTGCAGCAAGCTAGAGAAATGTGGATAAAGCCAGCGATAGGTGGAGCAAACTAGGGTAAGGTGGAGCAAGCGAGAGAAAGGTTGAGCAAGCTAGAGAATGGTGGAGCAAGCCAGAGAAAGATGGAACAAGCCAGAGAATGGTGGAGCAAGGCATGGAATGGTGGAGCAAGCGTGAAAACAGTGGAGCAAGCCAGAGAAAGTGGAGCAAGCAAGAGAGCTGCAGAAAAAGCAAGAGAAAGATGGAACAAGCCAGAGAACGTTGGAGCAAGCCACAAAATGATGGAGCAAGGCAAAGGATGGTGGACCATGGCAGATAACGGTGGAGCAAGCCGGAGAAAGGCAGAGCAAGCTTGAGAAAGGTGGAGCAAGCCAGAGAAAGGTCAAGCAAGGCAGAGAACAGAGGAGCAAGCAAAAGAGCGTTGGAGCAAGCCAGAAAACAGTGGGGCAAGCCAGAGAACGGTAGGGCAAGCCAGAGTACGGTGGAGCAAACCAATGCATGGTGGAGCAATCCAGAGAATGGTGGAGCAAGCCAGATAACAGTGGAGCAAGCAAGAGAAAGTGGAGCAAGCCAGGGAATGGTGGAGCACGCTAGGGAATGATGGAGCAAGCCAGAGAATGGTGGAGCTAGCCAGACAACATTGTAGCAAGCCAGATAATGGTGGATCAGGCTAGAGAACGGTGGAGCAAGCCATTGAAAGGAGGAGGAAACCAGAGAAAGGAATAGCAGTCCGGAGAAAGGTCGATGAAGCAAGAGAACAGTGGAGCAAGCTAGAGAAAGGTGGAGCAAGCCAAGGAAAGGTTGAGCAAGCAAGAGTATTGTAGAGCAAGCCAAAGAATGGTGGAGCAAGCCAGAGAATGGTAGAGCAAGCCAGAGAATAGTGGAGTAAGCTTGAGAACGATGGAGCAAGTCCAAGAAAGGTGGAGCATGCCAGAGAATGGTGGAGCAAGCCAGAGAACAGTTGAGCAAGCCAGAGAACAGTGGAGCAAGCCAAAGAATGGTAGAGAAAGCCAAAGAAAGGTGGAACAGGCCAGAGAACGGTGGAGCAAGCCACATAATGGTGGAGCAAGACAGAGAATGGTCAAGGAAGGAATTAAACGGCAGAGCAATCCAGAGAAATGTAGACCAAGCCAGAGAAAGGTGGAGGAAGCCAGAGAAAGGTGGAGCAAGTTAGATAACGGTGGAGCAAGCCGGATAACGGTGGAGCAAGCAAGAGAACGGTGGAGCAGGCCAGAGAACAATGGAGCAAGCCAGAGAATGGTGGAGCAAGCCAGAAAACGATGGAACAAGCCAGAGAATGGTGGAGGAAGCCAGAAAGTGGAGCAAGCCAGACAACGGTGAAGCACGGCAGACAACCGTGGAGGAAGCTAGAGAACATTGGAGCAAACCAGAGAACGGTGGAGCAAGCCAGATAATGGTGGGGCAAGCCAGAAAATGGTGGATCAAGCCATTGAAAGGAGGAGCAATCCAGAGAAAGGTGGAGCATGCCAGAGAAGGTGGAGCAATCAAGAGAAGTGTAGAGCAAGTTAGAGAATTATGGAGCAAGGCAGAGGAAGGTGGAGCAAGCCAAAGAATGGTGGAGGAAGACAGAGAACGGTGGACCAAGTCAGCAAACGGTGGAGCAAGCCAAAGATAAGTGGAGCAAGGCGGAGAAGGGTGGAGCAAGGCAGAGAACGATGGAGCAAGTCCAAGAATCATGGAGCAGCCCAGAGAACGGTGGAGCAAGCTAGAGAACGGTGGAGCAAGCTAGCGAATGGTGGGGCAAGCTAGAGAACAGTGGAGCAAGGAAGAGAATGGTGGAGCAAGCCAGAGAACGGTGGATGAAGCCAGAAAACGGTGGAGCCAGCAAGAAAATGGCAGAGCAAGCCAGAGAATACTGGAGCAAGCTAGATTATGGTCGAGCAAGCCAGAGAAAGGTGGAAAAGCCAAATAGAGCTGAAGTAAGCAAGAGAAAGATGAAGCAAGCCAAAGAAAGGTTTAGCAAGCCAGAGAAAGGTGCAGCAAGCCAGAGAACAGTGGAGCAAGCAAGAGAATGGTGGATAAAGCAAGAGAGAGAGATGGAGCAAGCCATAGAAAGGTGGAGCAAGCCAGAGAAAGGTGGAGCAAGCCAGAGGACGGTGGAGCAAGCAAAAGAAAGGTTGGGCAAGCCAGATAAAGGTGGAGTAGAACAGAGAAAAGTGGAGCAAGCTAGAGAACAGTGGAGAAGCCAGAGAAATGTGGAGCAAGCCAAATAATGATGGAGCATACCAGATACCTATTGAGAAAGCAAGAGCAGGTGGACAAAGCCAGAGATAGGTAGAGCAAGCTAGAAAATGGTGGAGCAAGCAAGAGAATGGTGAAGCTAGCCAGAGAATGACAGAGCAAGCCAGGTAGCAGCAGAGCAAGCAAGAGAACAGTGGAGCAAGCCAAGGAAAGGTGGAGCAAGCCAAGGAAATGTGGAGCAAGCCAGAGAGCGGTGGAGCAAGCCAGAGAACAGTGGAGCAAGCCAGAGAATGGTGAAGCAAGGCAGTGAACAATGGAGAAAGTCTAAGAATGGTGGGCCAGGCCAGAGAATGGTGGAGCAAGCCAGAGAACGGTGGAGAAAGCCGGAAGAAGGTGGAACAAGCAAGATAACGGTGGAGCACGCCACACAACGCTGGAGAAGGCACATAACAGTGGAGCAAGGCAGAGAATGGCGGAGCAAGCCAGAGAAAGGTATAACAAGCCAGAGACATGTGGATCAAGGTAGAGAATGGTGGAGCAAGCCAGGGCACGGTGGAGCAAGCCAGATGACGGTGGAGCAAGCAAGAGAACGGTGGAGCAAGCCAGAGAGCAATGGAGCAAGACAGAGAACGGTGGAGTAAGCCAGAGGATGGTGGAGCAAGGCAGAGAACGATGGAGCAAGTCCAAGAATGGTGGGCCAGGCCAGAGAACGGTGGAGAAAGCCAGAGAACAGTGGAGAAAGCAAGAGGAAGGTGAAGCAAGCCACGTAACACTGGAGCAAGGCACAGAACAGTGGAGCAAGGCAGAGAATGACAGAGCAAGCCGGAAAAAGGTATAACAAGCCAGAGAAATGTGCATCAAGGTTGAGAATGGTGGAGCAAGCCAGGGCACGGTGGAGCAAGCCAGATAACGGTGGAGCAAGCAAGAGGACGTTGGAGCAAGCTAGAGAACGGTGGAGCAATGCAGAGAACGGTGGAGCAAGGCAGAGAATGGCGGAGCAATTTAGAGAGTGGTGGAGCAAGCCAATGAAAGTGGAGCAAGCCAGAGAACGGTGGAGCATGCTAGATAATGGTGGAGTAAGCCAGAGAACGGCGGAGCAAGCCAGAGAAAGGTGGAGTGAACCAGAGAAAGGTGGAGCAAGCCTTTGAATGGTGGAGCAAGCAAGAGAACGGTGGAGCAAGTCTGAGAACGGTGGAGCAAGCCAGAGAACAGTGGAGCAGGCCAGAGAACGGTGGAGCAAGCCAGATAACATTTGAGCAAGTCCATGAAACGTGGAGCAGGCCAGAGAATGGTGGAGCAAGGGAGAGAATGATGTTGCAAGCCAGAGAACGGTGGGGCAAGCCATAGAACGGTGGAGCAAGGAAGAGAACATTGGAGCAAGCCATAGAATGGTGGATGAAGCCAAAGAATAGTCGAGCAAGCAAGAAAATGGCAGAGCAAGCCATAGAACGGAGGAGCAAGCCAGAGAACGGTAGAGCAAGCCAGACAAAGGTGAAGCAACCTGAGAATGGTGGAGCAATCCAAAGAACGTTGGAGCAAGCCAGAGAAGAGTGGAGCAAGCCCGAGATCGGTAGAGCAAGCCAGCGAAAGGTGGAGCAAGTGAGAGAGAGGTAAAGCAAGCCAGAGAAAGGCAAAGCAAGCCAGAGAAAGATGGAGAAAGGCCGAGAACGGTGGAGCAAGCCAAAGAAAGATGGAGCAAGCCAGAGAAAGGTGGAGCAAGTCAGAGAATGGTGGACAAGCCAGAGCAAGGTCAAGTCAGCCAGAGAACGGTGGAGCAAGCCAGAGAACGGAGGAGCAAGCCAGAGAACGGTGGAGCAAGACAAATAAGGGTAAAACAAGCCATGGAATGATAGCGAAAGCCAGATAACAGCGGAGCAAGCAAGAGATTAATGGAGCAAGCCAAGGAAAGGTGGAGCAAGCCAGAGAACGGTGGAGCAAGCCAGAGAACGGTGGAGCAAGCCAGAGAGCAGTGGAGAAAGCCAGAGAAATGTGGGTCAAGCCAGAGGAAGGTGCAGCAAACCAGGGAACAGTGGAGAATGCTAGAGAACAATGGAGAAAGCCAGAGAATGGTGGAGCAGGCTAGTGATGGAGGGAGCAAGCCAGAGAGCGGTGGAGCAAGAACAGTACGGTGGAGCAAGGCAGAGAACACAGGAGCAATGAAGAGAACAGTGGAGCAAGCTGGAGAATGGTCAAGAAAGCCAAAGAACGCTGGGGAAAGCCAGAGAACATTGGACTTAGCCAGAGAACGGTGGAGCGAGCCAGATAATGGTGGAGCAAGTCGGAGAACTATGGAGCAAGCAAGATAACAGTGGAGCAAGCCAAAGAACGGCAGAGCAAGCCGGAGAACGGTGGAGCAAACCGGAGAACGGTAGAGCAAGCCAGAGAAGTGTCGAGCAAGCCAGAGAGAGGTAAAGCAAGCCAAAGAATGGTAAAGCAAGCTAGAGAAAGGTGGGGCAAGCCAGAGAATGCTGGAGCAAGCAAGATAAATGTGGAGGAAGGCTGAGAACAGTCGAGCAATTCTTTGAACAGTCGAACAGGCCATAGAACAGTGGAGCAAGCCATAGAATGATTAAGCAAGCCAGCGAACGGTTGAGCAAGCTGGAGAACAGTGGAGCAAGCCAAAGAATGATGGAGCAAGCTAGAGAACGGTAAAGAAAGCCAGAGAAAGCTGGAGCAGGCCAAAGAGAGGTGAAGCAAGCAAGATGCAGGTGGAGCAAGCCAAAGAGAGTTGGAGCAAGCCAGAGAAATGTGGAACAAGCCAGAGAACGGTAGAGCAAGCCAGCGATCGGCGGAGCAAGCCAGAGAATGACAGACCAAGCCAGAGAACAGTGGAGCAAGCCAGACAACGGTAGAGCAAGCCAAGGCATGATGGAGCAAGCCAGAGAAACGTGGAGCAAGCCAGATAACGGTGGAGCAAGCCAGAGATTGCTGGAGCAAGCCAGAGAAGGGTGGAGCAAACCAGGAAAGTTGGAGGAAGCAATCAAACGGTGGGGCAAGCCATGAAATGGTGGAGCAAGCAAGAGAACTGTGGAGCAAGCCAGAGAACAGTGGAGCAAGCCAGAGAATGCTAGAGCAATTCATAAAAAGGTAGAGCAAGCCACATAATGGTGGAGAGAGCCAGAGAAAGGTAGAGGAAGCCACAGAAAGGAAGAGCAAGAAAGAGAATGGAGGAACAAGCTAGAGAAAGGTGGAGCAAGCTAGAGAAAGGTGGAGCAAGCAAGAGTACGGTGGAGCAAGCCACAAAATGGTGGAGCAAGGCAGAGAACGGTGGAGAAAGGCAGACAATGGCAGAGCAAGCCGGAGAAACATAGAGCAAGCCAGAGAAAGGTGGAACAATTCAGATAATGGCGGAGCAAGGCGGATAACGGTGGAGCAAGCAAGAGAACGGTGGAGCAAGCTAGAGAATGATGGAGCTGTTGAAAATTTGCCCCTGCGCATGCCCAAGTGCGGCGCCGGGATGTGCAGAAAAGCCGCCAGAGAGTGGATACTCCACGCCGGTGGATATGGCGACTCCTGCATTGCTTGGATCCAAAAATGGAGGATTGACCCGTAAATTTGACGTGTTGCTAAATCCGGTGAAAGTTGTTTTGCCAGAATCGGACACGTTTTGAGGGAGATGTGGCCTTCCAAAGCTGGGGTGTGCGCAGCGACTCTGTGAGCCGGTTGCGACTTGAAATCCGGCGGATAATCGACCGGATTGAGTAACAAAAATACCATCTGGAAAAATTGCTCCGGAAGGCCTGCCGAGGCGTCCGGTGGATAATCCACCTCATCAGGTGGATCATCCACCGGATCTAGTAGTGCATGTTGTTACTGAGGGACAGCCAAAAACATGGCTTGGCATCCGAAACTTAGAAGTACGTTTTGTTACTCGGGGACTTAGTCCCTTGCATTTTGGGCAAGGCGCGGCATGAGCCGTTCAACGATAACGAGACTTGCACAAATGACCTACTAGAGGTAGTCCACAGAGACGTGTGCTGACCATTTAAAACGCCGTCAAATAGTGGCTTGAGATACTTTGTCACCTTGATTGACGACTGCAGCACAAAACTCTACGTGTACTTCATGAAGCGGAAAGGCAAGGTCCTGGACCGGCTGAAGGAGTACATCGCAGCCGTGGAGAGGCAGACTGGCCGGAAGGTTAGAGCGCTACACATCGACAATGGCGGAGAGTACGTTGGCTGCAGCGGGTGGATGAAGCAGCAGGGCATCAAGTGGGAACCCACTACGCCATACTTGCCACAGCCCAATGGAGTGGCGGAGCAGGCAAACCAGACGCTGCTCAACATGGTGCGGACCATGCTGGTGGATGCGGGGTTGCCGCGAGGATTCTGGGCGGAAGCTGTGCATACAATGAGCTACACCATTAACCTCACCCCGACAGCGGTGCTGAAGGCTAAGGGCGGCTGGAAGACGCCGCAGGAGGTTTGGAGCGGGCGCAAGCCAAACGTGGCGCACCTGAAGGTGTTTCGGTGCAAGGCGCACACGATGGTGCAGATGGCGCAATAATGTGACAGCAAGCTAGAACTGCAGGCAAAGCCATGCTTGTTCCTCGGCTACGAGAGCGCGCAAAAGGTGTATCGGCTCTCGGACCCGCGCACGCAAGAGATCATCCACAGTCGTGACGTCGAGTTTGACGAGCAGCAGAGCTTCAGCAGCAGCAGCAACGACATCAGCGTCGGGAACACTCCAAAACAGGGGGAGTGGTTCCAGCTTCTTGACTACGATGAGGAGCTGGCGGATGCGGACGTCGGAGCGCGGCGGTGCAGCAGGTGCGGCAGCCGACACGGAGGACTCCGACAATGATGCAGCTGGGCTGGAGATCTGGCGCAATGATCCGTCAAAGGAGGCACCACGGTTGCCAAAGCACGCACTCCCGGCGGAGTTCCCGTCGGGCGTCACACAAAAATCCTCCGGACGCTCTGCCAGTCCAGTTGATGGTTCACCAGAGCAGGGGGGGGATGCTCGGGGAGCCGTCCGGTCGATGATTCACCGGAGCGGGCAGAGTCGGAAGGATCGCAGCAGAGCGACAAGACGCCGCCAAGACTGCCGCGCCGCACCGGGAGGCAGCGCAGAGCGGGGAAGCGTTTTGACGCAGGCACCGGTCGATGGATCGGCATGACGCGGTACATGCTGGCTGCATCAACGGAGCGGACAACCGTGCAGGAGGCGCTTGCACGGCCCAAGGGGAAGCACTGGGACGCCGGCATCAAGTCAGAGTTTGCGTCCATTGCTAAAAACGACACGTGGCGGCTGCTTGACAGGCCGAAAGAAGCCAAGGTCATCGACTCCAAGTGGGTCTTCAAGACAAAGTTCACGAAGGAAGGTGTGGTTGACAAGTACAAGGCGCGGCTCGTGGCGAAGGGGTACGCACAGCGTAAGGGCAAGCACTACAATGAGACGGTTGCCCCTGTCACCAAATTCACAAGCATCCGGGCGATCCTTGCGGTGGCAGCCGCGAAGGACATGGAACTCCACCAGATGGACGTAAAGACGGCCTTCCTCAATGGCATCATCGACAAAGAAATCTACATGGAGGTGCCGGAGGGGGTGGAGGCGCCGGAGGGCAAGAAGTGCAAGCTGCATAAGTCCTTGTACGGGCTAAAACAATCGCCCTGATAATGGTACCCACAGATGGACAGCTTCATGGCACAACTTGGCTTCAAGCGCTGTGAGGCGGATCACAGCATGTACGTGTGGCGCAGCAAGAAACTCCATCAGATCGTTGCACTCTATGTGGACAATCTGACCTTGTGCTCCTCAGACCTGCCAAGCCTAGAGCAGTTGAAAGAGCAGCTGAGCAGTAGGTTCCAGATGTCAGACATGGAGGAGCTACAGTTCTACCTCGAGGCAAGCATTACGCGGAACTGAAGGGTGCGCACACCTGAGCTGGGGTAGGCGAAACACGTGGCCGAGGTGTTGAAGCGGTACGGAATGGATGATTGCAAACCAGTGTGCAGTCGTGTCTCCATGACCTGTGAACTAAGTGCGGCAATGGCACCGCAAACAAAAGAAGAGCGGGAGGATATGACAGGGGTGCCCTACCAATCGGCGGTGGGCAGCCTCATGTACGCCATGGTGGCGACTCGACCGGACCTGGCCTATGCGGTGGGCCAAGTGAGCAGGTACGTAGCTGATCCAGGGCTACTACACTGGCAAGCGGTCAAGCGCATCCTCCGCTACCTGCAGGCGACGCAGCATGCGCACCTGAGGTTTGGCGGCAAGGGATGGGCGGACCCATGGCGTCTGGTCTGCTACACGGATGCAGACTATGATGGGGATATGGACAAGCGGAAGTCCACATCTGGCTATGTGTTCTTCCTCACTGGTGGAGCGGTCTTGTGGTGCACCAGGAAGCAGAACTGCGTCGCCACCTCCACAGTGGAAGCAGAATGAATCGCGCTGGCCGAGGCGGCCAAGGAGGCGGTGTGGCTCCGCAGGTTGCTGGGGGAGCTAGGCCTGCAGCAGCTGGAGCCTACGTTGGTGCAAGAGGACAACACCGGCTCCATCTCGCTGACCAACAACCTGACGCAGCATAGGAGGACAAAGCACATCGATGTGCGTTACCACTATGCACGGGACATGGTCGAGAAGGGGCAGGTGGTACTGCAGCACTGCAGCACACACTACATGCTTGCGGATTGCTTGACCAGAGCGCAACCCGCAGACCGGCACACGATGAGCGTGGCCGGACTCGGGATGACCAGCTATGATGGGCTTGAGGACGCAGCGGAAGATGAGTGAGAGCAAGCACGAGCAGCGGGCATGGCAGGTGCAAGGGGGAGAATGTTGAAAAATTGGCCGTCTGCATGCCCAAGTGCGGCGTAGGGAGGCGCCGACGAGCCGCCAGAAACTGGAAACTCCGCGCCGGGAGATATGGCGACTAGAAGATTGCTCGGATCCTAACATGGAGGATTGCCACGCAAAGTTGACAAGTTTTTGAATCCGGTGGAAGTTGTTTTGCAGGAATATGACAAGTTTCAAGGGAGATATGGCCTTCCAAAGTTGGGGTGAGCGCAGCGACTCTGGGAGCCGGCTGCGACTCGAAATCCGGTGGATAATCGACCGGATTGAGTAACAGAAATACCATCTGGAGAAATTGCTCCGGAAGGCCTGCCGAGGCGTCCGGTGGATAATCCACCTGATCAGGTGGATCATCCACCGGATCCAGTAGTGCAGGTTGTTACTGAGGAATTCAGCCAAAATCATGGCTTGGCGTCCGAAACTCAGAAGTTCGTTTTGTTACTCGGGGACTAAGTCAAAATTCTGATTGCAGGTCCGGGGACAGGTTTCAAACCGCGTCACACCCCATCATCAAACTCGACCCAAAAGTAGGTGGGGTGCGTGGAAACAGTGCAGGGGACCCCTGCATCACGTGCAAGTGGACCTGCGCCTTGGGAGAGGCGCTTCGCACGTGAAGGAAGGCGCCACGGCGTGTGCGCACCATGGAGGCGTAAGGCGTTTTTGTGGTAGGTGAGACCTGCGCTTCGGCAAGCATAACTTGGGCTACGCTTGGCCGAGTTGCGCGTGGTTTGGTGCGTTGAGAAGCTCATGACTAGCCCTGTAAATTTTGCGATCATGTCCGTGATAAAAAAAAACACAAAACAACGTTTTTCCCTTCGCAAAACTGACTGTCTCTAAATTTCTTCTTACATAGCGTGAGGCGACCAGAAAGCTCACGCTCAGTCTCAGATTCGTCCAGAACCATAGACGTGAACCACTAGAGATGATCAGACAAACGTCTGGACTCACCACGTGGATTCCATCGTGACAAAGGGTTATGGGGCCACTAGTCTGATAGTCTCCAACGTTCACGTCTGTAGTAGCGTACGGGATCGTCATCTTGGACGTTGCTGTGAAGTTTAGAGAACCCGTCGGAGTAGAAGCTACGCAAATGGTGCAGAATGAGACGCAACCCATCCAGAAGTATGCAGGTGGCCCAGGCTTTGGGCTATGGAGGGGGCAGTTTGAGTTGCACCTCGCGCATAATGGGCTATTTGAGATCATGATCGGAACGGAAGTCCTCGACCAAGCGACGGCGACGGAAGCGTAGAAGGAGGCCTTCGCAAAGAAGAACACGGAGGCACTCATGCTCTTGATATCCGGGATGGCCGAGTCGTAGTGGGGCTATTTCTAGGGCTGCAAGCTGGCCGCCAAAGCTTGGCAATAACTCTGCTCCATCCATCAATCCAAGTCGCTCGCAAACAAAATCTTCGCAAAGAAGTGACTCCTCACGGTGAGAATAAAGGATGGAGATGATGTCATCTCCGCCATGCAACAGATCGAGTTGCTTGCCTTGTAATGCAATGACTTGGGGTGGAAGAGCAACACGCATCTGCAGCCGATGGCCCTCTTCATGGCCCTACCTGAAAGTTGGGGCCCCCTCATCACCGTCCTCGGAGGATGGACAGAGGACAAGCTTACCTATGTCGCGGTCGTAGAGTACATCCGCAACGAGGCGTAGCGCCGGAGCTGCGGGGAGTCCTCCTCTTCCTCATCGGCCGTCGTCACCAAAACGCGTGGTGGCGGAAGCGGGGGCAAAGGAAGCGGCGGAAGAGGCGGCGGCAAGAAGGGCGCCAACAAAGGTGCGTGTTGCAACTGCAGCGAGGAGGGCCATTGGGCCCGTGAGTGCGCGGAGGAGGGGAAGACTGGCGGCAAAAACAACAAGGGCAGGTCGCTCCTAAACGGCAACAAGAACCACTTCCTCAAGAAGGCCAACAGGCGGTGCCTGGATTCCGTGGCAAAGGAGCACACCCAAGTTGAGAAGGTAAGGCTCGTCACCTATGAGAAATCCTCCAAGTCGATGGTGGTCACGAACGACAAAGTCAAGCCGGCGGCCAACCAAGGCATCGTGGAGGTGGAAGTTGTGGTGGGCGGAAAGAAGGAGTTATGCACAATCTCTGATGTGCAGCACGTCCCCGGCCGGGCTGATACCCTACGTGTCAGTCTCTTGACGGACAAGGGATATGAGGTACTCTTCTGCAGGAAAGGCGCGGTGGTGCGCATCGACGGGGACGGCGAGGTCGTGCTGGAGGCAAAGCGCAAGGGCGGTCTCTACATCGTGAAGACCAAGGTGGTCCTCACGGCATTGGATGCAGCGGACTCGCAAGAGTGCATTGTCAACATGGCCAAGGGAGAAAGTGCTGATCTAGAGCTCCGCTACCGACGGTTGGGGCATTCCGCGCCCGCAACCGTTAAGGAGATGGTGAAGCGCGACATGGTGCGCGACCTTGTCATCGACGGTGCAGACGTGGCAAGAGATGCAGCAGCACACAAAAAGTGCGAGCCTTACATCTTGGGCAAGGCGTTGCGCAAGCCGTTCAACAAGAACGAGGCCTGCGCAAAGGACCTGCTAGAGGTTGTGCACAACGACGTGTACAGACTGTTCAAAACACCGTCAAACAGCGGCTTGAGATACTTCGTCACCTTCATTGATGACTGCAGCAGCAAACTCCACGTGTACTTCATGAAGCGGAAGGGCCAGGTCCTGGACCGGGTGAAGGAGTACGTCGCAGCGGTGGAGAGGAAGACTGGCCAATAGGTTAGAGCGCTATGCAGCAACAACGGTGGAGAGTACGTGGACTGCAGCGGGTGGATGAAGCAGCAGGGCATCAAGTGGGAACCCACTACGCCGTACTTGTCACAATCCAATGGACTGGCGGAGCGGGCAAACCAGACGCTGCTCAACATGGTCCGGACCATGCTTGTGGATGCAGGGTTGCCGCGAGGGTTCTGGGCGGAGGATGTGCATACAGCGAGCTACACCATGAACCTCATCCCAATAGCGGTGGTGAAGGGTAAGGGCAGCTGGAAGACGCCGCAAGAGGTTTGGAGCAGGCGCAAGCCAAACGTGGCGCACCTGAAAGTGTTCGGGTGCAAGGCGCACACGATGGTGCAGGCGGCGCAACGACTTGACAGCAAGCTCGAACCGCGGGCAAAGCCGTGCTTGTTCCTCGGCTATGAGAGCGCGCAAAAAGTGTATCGGCTGTGGGACCCGTGCATGCAAGAGATCATCCGCAGCCGTAACGTCGAGTGCGACGAGCAGCAGAGCTTCAGCAGCAGCAGCAACAACATGAACGTCGGGAACACTCCAAAACAGGGGAAATAGTTCCAGCTCCTTGACTATGATGAGGAGCCAGCGGACGCGGAGGTCGATCATGCGACGTCAGACGTGGTGGTGCAGGAGGAGCAGCAGCCGACGCAGAGGACTCCAACGAGGATGCAGGTGGGTTGGAGATCCAGTGGAATGATCCGTCGAAGGAGGGACCGCTGGTGCCGAAGGGTGTACTCCCGACAGAGTTCGCGTCGAGCTTCGGAGAAGTATACTTCGGACGTGCCGCCCGTCTGGTTGATGGTTCACCGGAGCAGGAGGGATCCTCAAGGAGCCATCCGGTCGTTGATTCACCGGAGGGGGCTGAGTGGGAAGGATCACAACAGAGCGACGAGAAGGTGCCAAGACTACCGCGCCGCAGGAAGAGGCAGCGGAGAGCGGGGAAGCGTTTCAATGCAGGCACTGGTCGATGGATCGGCATGACATAGTGCATGCTGGTTGCATCAACGGAACCAACGACCGTGTAAGAGGCGCTTGCGCGGCCCGAGGGGAAGCAGTGGGATACCGCCATCAAGTCGGACTTGGCGTCCATTGCTGAAAATGACACGTGGCAGCTGGTTGACAGGCCAAAAGACGCCAAGGTCATCGGCTCCAAGTGGGTCTTCAAGACCAAGTTCACAAAGGAAGGTGTGGTTAAAATTTCCAAGGCGCGGCTTGTGGCAAAGGGGTACGCACAGCGTAAGGACAAGCACTACGATGAGACGTCTGCCCCCGTCGCCAGGTTCACAACCATCCGGGCAATCCTTGCGGTGGCAGCCGCAAAGGACATGGAGCTCCACCAGATGGACGTAAAGACGGCCTTCCTCAACAGTATCATCGACAAAGACATCTACATGGAGGTGCCGGTGAGGGTGGAGGCACCAGAGGACAATGTGTGCAAGCTGTGGAAGTCCTTGTGCAGGCCAAAAACAATCGCCTTGATGCTGGTACCAACAGATGGACAGCTTGATGGCACAACTCGGCTTCAAGCGCTGTGAGGTGGATCACAACGTGTAGATCGTTGCACTCTATGTGGAGGATCTGATCTTGTGCTCCTCGGACCTGCCGAACCTATAGCAAATGAAAGAGCAGCTGAGCAGCAGATTCCAGATGTCGGACATGAGGGAGCTAGAGTTCTACCTCGGGTTGAGCATTATGCGGAACCAGAGGGTGCGCACGCCTGACCTGGGACAGGCCAAATACGTGGCCGAGGTGCTGAAGCGGTACAGCATAGAGGACTGCAAACCAGTGTGCTATCCAGTCTCCACGACCTGTGAACTGAGTGCGACAATGGCGCCACTAACAAAAGAAGAGCGGGATGATATGGCAGGGGTGCCTTACCAATCGGCACTGGGCAGCCTCATGTACGCCATGGTAGCGACTCGACCGGACTTGGCCTACGCGGTGGGCCAAGTAAGCAGGTACGTGGCTGATCAAGGGCGACTACACTGGCAGGCGATCAAGCGCATCCTCCGCAACATGCAGGTAACGCGACACGTGCGCCTGAGGCTCGACGGCAAAGGGCGGACGGACCCTTTGCGCCTGGTGTGCTACACGGATGCAGACTACGCTGGGGATGTGGACAAGCGGAAGTCCACATCCGACTATGTGTTCTTCCTTGCCGGTGCAACGGTCTTGTGGTGCAGCACGAAGAAGGACTGCGTCACCACCCCCACAGTGGAAGCAGAGTACATCGCACTGGCCGAGGCGGTCAAAGAGGCGGTGTTGCTCCGCAGGTTGCTAGGGGAGTTGGGCGTGCCGCAGCAGGAGCCAACGGTGGTGGAAGAGGACAACACCGGCTCCACCTTGCTGACCAAGAACCCGACGCAGCATAGGAGGACAAAGCACATCGTCATGCATTACCATTGAGCACGGCACATGGTCGAGAAGGGGCAGGTGGTACTGCAGCACTGCAGCACACACAACATGCGTGCGGATTGCTTGACCAAAGCGCAACCTGCTGATCAGCACGCGATGAGCGTGGCCGGGCTTGGGATGACTGGCTATGATGGGCTGGAGCGTACCGCGGAAGATGAGTAAGAGCAGGCTGGAGCAGCGGGCATGGCAGGTGCAAGGGGAATAATGTTGAAAAATTGCACCTCCGCATGCCCAAGCGCGGTGTCGGGTGGCGCCAGCAAGCCGCCAGAAATTGGTAACTCCAATCCGGTGGATCTGGAGACTGGAGGATTGCTCAGCGCCTAAAATGGATCATTGGCCCTGATTGCTGACAAGTCGCTGAATCCAGTGGAAGCTGTTTCGCCAGAATCGGACAAGTATCAAGGAGGATATGGCCTTCCAATGTTGGGGTGTGCGCAGCGACTCTGGGAGCCGACTGTGACTCGAGATCCGGTGGATAATCGACCGGATTGAGTAACAGAAATACCATCTGAAGAAATTGCTCCGGAAGGCCTGCCGAGGCATCCGGTGGATAATCCACCTGATCAGGTGGATCATCCACCGGATCCAGTAGTGCAGGTTGCTGAGGGACTAGCCAAAAACATGGCTCGGCGTCCAAAACTCAGAAGTACGTTTTGTTACTCGGGGACTTCGACAAAATTCTGACTGCAGGTCCGCGGACAGGTTTTGAACGTCGTCACACCCCATCACCAAACTCGACCCAAAAGTGGGTAGGGTGTGTGGAAACAGTGCAGGGGACCCCTACATCAAGTGCAAATGGACCTGCGCCTTCGGAAAAGCGCTTCGCACGTGAAGTAAGGTGTCACAGCGTGTGAGCACCATTGAGGTGTTGGGCATTTCTATGGTGGGTGAGACCTGCGCTTCGACAAGCATAACTTGGGCTACACTTGGCCAAATTGTGCACAATTTGGTGCGTTTAAAAGCTCATGACTAGCCCTGTAAATGTTGTGATCATGACCATGTTCAACAACTAAAGAAAAACGACGATCAGAACAATGTCGGGACCGCACCACGCGGATTCCATCCTGACAATGATAAGAGACATATGCCTACTTTGGTTGGTCACTGTGTATGGTAGCCACACCATGTCACTGCTTATTGAAGGTCCGTGTACTTGCTTGTCGATATCTAGTCTTCCCAAATCAGTGCTTTACCCTCTGGCAATTTATGACTCGTATTGGGAGTTGTCAACGTTGACCACACATAATGGAGTTCGTTGATCATGGTCAATGAGATATGCCTAAGTTGGTCATTGTGCATGGTAGCCACGCAGTGCCACTGCTTATAGAAGGTCCTTGTTCTTGCTAGTCATTACCTAATGTTCCCAAATTATTATCTATACCTTTGACCATTTGTGACTCGTATTATAAGTTGTTAATGTTGACCACCCATGGTGAAATTCTTTGGTCATGGTCAGTGACGTAAGCCTAATTTGGTTGGTCATTGTGCATGGTAGCCACACCGTGCCACTACATGTTGATGTTGTTTTCACTTGCTAGTTGATAACTAGTATTCCCAACATATTGTTTCCCCCTCTGACCATGGATGACTTGTGTTGTGGGTTGTCAACATTGGCCACACATGGTAAAATTCATTCCTTATAGTCAGTGACATACGCCTACCTTGGTTGGTCATTGTGCATGGTAGCCATACCCTGCCACAATTGTAATAGGACTTTGTAATTACTAGTTGGTAACTAGTATTCCCAAACCATTGTTTCCCCCTCAGACCATTTGCGACTTGTGTTATGAGTTGTCAACGTTGGCCACCCATAGTGCAATTCTTTGGTCATGGCAAGTGACATATGCCAACGGTGCTGCTGCGTTTTGCAAGAAGCTCCAGAAGCAGAGGCAACTGAGCATGGTTAGAAGAAGCTCCAGAAGCAGACTTGTGTTATAACCAAAGATTTTCACTTTGTGTGGTCAACGTTGACAATGCATCACACGCGTCACATATGGTCAGAGATGGAAACAATGTTTGAGAGAACTAGTGAGATATTAGCAAGTACAAAGCCATTCAATAGGGAGTGGTACCGCGTGGCTACCATGCACAATGTATGACCAAAGTAGGCATATGTCACTGACAATGACCAAAGAAATTCACTTTATATGGACAACTCATAACACGGTCTCAAATGGTCAGAGGGAGTAACATTGCTATAGAAATACAGTTTATCGTCTAGCAAGTACAAAGATATTCGATAAGTAGTGGCATGGTGTGGCTACCATGCACAATGACCAACCAAAGTAGGCACATGTTTGTTATCATGACCAAAACGTTTCACTATGTGTGGTCAACGTTCACAACTCTTAACACTAGTCACAAATGGTCAGAGGGGGAAACAATGGTTTGGGAATACTACTTATAGACTAGCAAGTACAAAGGAATTTAATAAGTAGTGGCATGATGTGGCTACCATGCACAATGACCAACCAAAGTAGGCATATGTCACTGACCATGACCAAAGAATTCCACTGTGTGTGGTCAACATTGACAACTCTTGACACGAGTCACAAATGTTCAGATGGGGAAACAATGGTTTGGGAATACTACTTATAGACTAGCAAGTACAAAGGAATTTAATAAGTAGTGGCATGATGTGGCTACCATGCACAATGACCAACCAAAGTAGGCATATGTCACTGACCATGACCAAAGAATTCCACTGTGTGTGGTCAACATTGACAACTCTTGACACGAGTCACAAATGTTCAGATGGGGAAACAATGGTTTGGAAATACTATGTATTGTATGGCAAGTACAAAGGTGTCAATAAGTAGTGGCACAGTGTGGATACCACACATAATGACCAACCAAAGTAGGCACATGTCACTGACTATGAACGAAGAATTTCACTAGGTGTGGTCAACGTTCACAAGTCACAACACGAGTCACAAATGGTCAGATGGGGAAGCAATGGTTTGAAAGTACTAGGTATTGTCTATAAGTACAAAAACCTTCAATAAATTGTGGCATGCTGTGGCTTCCATGCACAATGACCAATCAAAGTAGGCATATGTCACTGACTATGACCACAGAATTTCACTTTATGTGGTCAACGTTGACAACTCATAACATGAGTCACAACTGGTCAGAGGGAGAGACATTGGTTTAGAAATACTAGTTATTGTCCAGCAAGTACAAAGATCTTTAATAAGTAGAGGCACAGTGTGGCTACCATGCACAATGACCAACCAAAGTAGGCACATGTCACTTATCATGACCAAATAGTTTCACTGTGTGGTCAACGCTGACAACTCATAACACAAGTCACAAATGGCCTGAGGGGGAAACAATGGTTTTGGAGTACTAGTGATCGACTAGCAAGTACAAAGACCTTCAATAGGTAGTGGCACGCGGCGGCTACCATGCACAATGACCAACCAAATTAGGCGTATGTCAGTGACTATGACCAAAGAATTCCACTGTGTGTGGTCAATATTGACAACTGATGATACGGGTCACGAATGGTCACAGGGAGAAACAATGGTTTCTAGGAAGTACAAAGACGTTAAATAAGTTGTGGCACAGTGTGGCTACCATGCATAATGACCAACCAAATTAGGCATATGTCACAGACCATGATCAATGAATTTCACTACGTGTGGTCAACGTTCACAAGTCACAACATGAGTCACAAATGATCAGAGGGGGAAGCAATGGTTTGAAAACACTAGGTATCGTCTAGCAAGTACAGAAACCTTCAATATACTGTGGCACGTTGTGGCTACCGTGCATAATGACCAACCAGAATATGCATATGTCACTGACCATGACCATAGTATTTCACTATGTGTGGCCAATGTTGACAGCTCGTACAACCAGGCACACATGGTAAGAGGAGGGAACAATGGTTTGGGAATACCAGTTATCAAGTAGCAAGTACAAAGACCTTCAATACGTAGTGGCACGGTGTAGCTACCATGCACAATGACCAAACAAATTAGACATATGTCACTAACCATGACCGAATAATTCGACAGTGTGTGGTCAACATCGACAACTCATTATACAAGTCACAAATGGTCAGAGGGGAAACAATGGTTCGGAGACAATAGGTATCGACTAGCAAGTACAAAGGCCTTCAACAAGTAGTGGCACGCTGTGGCTGCCATGCACAATGACATACCAATATAGGCATGTGTCACTGACCATGACAAAATAATCATACTATGTACAGTAGACTTGGATAACCCATACAACGAGTCACAAATGGTCAGTGGAAGAAACAATGGTGTAGAAGCAGTAGTTATCAACTAGCAAGTACAAACAACTTTCTGCAAGTAGTGGCACGGTTTGACTACCATGCACAATGACCATCCAAAGTAGGCATATGTCACTGACCATGATCAAAGAATTTTGATATGATGGGTCAATGTTCACAACTCATAATACAAGTCACAAATGGTCAGAGGGGGAAACAATGGGTTGGAAACACTAGTTATCAAGTAGCAAGTACAACGACCTTCAATAAGTAGTTGCATGGTGTGGCTGCCATGCACAGTGACCAACCAAAGTAGGCGTATGTCACTTACCATGACCAAAGAGTTCCACTGTGTGAGGTCAATGTTGGCAACTCATAATACAAGTCACAAATGATGAGAGGGAGAAACAATGGTTTGGAAAGACTACTTCTTGATTATAGAATACTAAAACCTTCAAGAAGTAGCGGAACGGTGTTGCTGCTATGGAAAATGACCAACCAGAGTAGGCATATGTCACTAATCATGACCAAAGAATTTCACTATTCACACATGGGTCACAGGGGAAAACCATGGTTTGAGGCTACTAGTTATTGACTAGAAAATACAACGACCTTCAATATGAAGCCGTACAGTCTGGCTACCATGCACAATGACCAGCCAAAGTAGCCATATGTCCCTGACAATGACCAAATAACATCAGTATGGGGGGGCAATGTTTAAACCTCATAACACAAGTCACGAATGGACAAGGGTCATTGTACTTACTAGTTATCAACTAGTAAGTACAATGACCTTCAATAATTAGTGGCACGGTGTGGCCACCATGCACAAAAACCAACAAAGGTAGGCGTATGTCACTGACAATGACCAAAGAGTTCCACAATGTCTATTCAACGTTGACAGCTCATAACACGAGTTCCAAATGGTCATAGGGGGAAAAAATGGTTTGGAATTACTAGTTATCCACTAGCAAGTAAAACGTCATTCAATAAGTAGTGGCATGGTGGGGCTACCATGCACAATGACCAACCAAAGAAGGCAAATGCCACTAGCCATGACCAAATAATTTTGCAATGATGGGTCGAAATTGACACCTCAAAAAACAGGTCACAATGGTTTGGGAATACTAGTTGTCAACTAGCTAGTACAAAGAAATTTACAAGGTAGTTGCAATGTGTGGCTACCATGCACAATGACCAACCAAAGTAGGCATATTCAGGAACCATGACCTTACATTGTCACCATATGTGGTCAACGTTGAGAACCCATGAAACGAGTCACAACTGGTTTGAGGGGGAAGCCATGGCTTGGGAATACTAGTTATCAACTGGCAAGTACAAAGGTCTTCAGCAAATAGTGGCACGCTGTGGCTACCATGCACGATGACCAACCAAAGCAGGCATTTGTCACTTATCATGACCAAAGAATTTCACTTTCTATGGTCAAAGTTGACAACTCAGAATATGAGTCACAAATGGTAAAAAAGGGAAAAAATGGTTTAGGAACAATAGTTATAAACTAGAAAGTACAAAAAACTTTTCAATAAGCAATGGTACGGTGTGGCTACCATGCACAATGACCAAACAAAGTATGCATGTGTCATTTATCATGACCAAAGTGTTCCACTACGTGTGGCGAATGTTGACAACTCATAATATGAGTCATAAATGGTAAGAGGGAAAAACAATGATTTGGGAACACTAGGTATTGTCTAGGAAGTACAAATAACTTCAATAAGAAGTGGCACAGTGTGGCTACCATGCACAATGAGCAACCAAAGTAGGCATGTCACTTATCATGACCAAACGAATTTCACTATTTGTGGTCAATGTTGACAGCTCATAACATGAGTCGCAACTGGTCAGAGGGAGAAACAACGGTTTGGGAATACTTGTTATGGACTATCAAGTACAAAGATCTTCAACAAGTAGTGGCACAGTGTGGCTACCATGCACAATCACCAACAATAGTAGGCATATGTCACTAATCAAGACCAAAGAATTTCACCAGGCGTGGTCAGCGTTGACAACCCACCATACATGTCACAAGTTTCATAAGGGGAAAATATTGGTATAGGAATACTAGTTATCAACTAGCAAGTACAAATACCTTCAGTTAGTAGTAGCACAGCGTGGCTACCATGCACAATGACCTACCAAAGTAGGCATATGTCACTGACCATGACCAAAGAATTTCACTGTGATGGGTCAACGTTGACAACTCATACTACGAGTCATAAATGGTCAGAGGAGGAAACAATGGTTTGGGAACACTAGATATCAACTACAAAGTACAAAGACCTTTAATACGTAGTGGCACGGTGTGGCTACCATGCACAATGACCTACCAATGTATGCATGTGTCACTGATAATGATCAAATAATTCCACAATGATGCGTCAACATTCACAACCCATTATACAAGCCACAAATGGTCAGGGGGGGGGAACAATAGTTTGGGAATACTAGTTATTAACTAGCAAGTACAAATACCTTTAATAATTAGTGGAAATTTGTGGCTACCACACACAATGACCAACCAAATTAGGCATATGCCACTGACCATTACCAATATCTTCACTATGTATGGGTAATGTTTACAACTCATAACACGAGTTACAGATGGTCAGAGGGGGACAAAATGGTTTGGACACACTAGGTATCAACTAGCAATTAGAAAAATCTTCAACACGTAGTGGCACGGTGTGGCTACCATGCACAATGACCAGCCAAAGTAGGCACATGTCACTGACTATGTCCGAAGAATTTCATTATGATGGGTCAACGTTGACAAGTCATTACACGAGTCACAAATGTTCAGAGGGGAAACAATGGTTTGGAAAGACTATTTATCAAGTAAAGTAGAAAGATAAGTAGTGTTCAATAAGTAGTGTTCCCACATCATTGTTTCTCACTCTGACCATGTATGACTCGTATTATGAGTTGTCAACATTGACCACACACAGTGAAATTCTTTGGTCATGGTCAGGGACACATGCCTACTTTTGTTGGTCACTGTGAATGGTAGCCACACCGTGCCAATACTTGTTGAAGGTCTATGTTCTTCCTAGTCAATGCCTATTATTACCAGATAATTGTTTCTCCCTCTTGCCATTTGAGACTTGCACTATGAGTTGTCAACGTTGACCACATACTGTGAAAACATTTGGTCATGATAATTCACATATGCCTATTTTCGTTGTTCATTGTGCATGGTATCCACACCCTGTCACTACTTATTGAAGATCTTTGTATTTGCTAGTTTGTACCTAGAATTCCCAACCCATTGTTACTCACTCTGACCATTAGTGACTCGTGTTATGAGTTTTCAACGTTGACCACACATAGTGAAATTATTTGGTCATGGTCACTGACAACTGCATACTTTGGTTGGTCATAATGCTTGGTAACCATACCGAGCCACTAATTATTGAACATCTTTGTACTTGCTAGTTGATAACTAGAATTCCCAAAATATTGCCCCCCCTCTGACATTTTACAACTCGTGTTATGAGTTGTCAACATAAACCACACACTGTGAAATTCTTTAGTCATGGTCAGTTTCATATGCCTATTTTTAAGGGTGCACACCAGAAAACATTCCTGGATCCCATGTTGGATCCTACTCCCCGGTTCCTGATCCAAGGAGTGATTTGGATCCTCGGATCCAAGAAAAGATCCCTGGATCCTAGGGATCCGTGAATCTTTTCCGGATCCTATCGGCTAAGCAAAGACAATACCTTACATGTTTAGTCTCCTTACCCGATTTTCCCCCGTTTCACCAGTGGTGAAAAGATTCCCGGATCCCAGATCAAATCCTGATCAAGGATCCGGATCCCTGGATCCGGATCCAGAACTGGGTTCACGGAAAAGATCCCCGGATCATAGGATTTGGTGTGTAGCCTTGCCTATTTTGGTTGGTCATTGTGCATGGAAGCTACACCGTGCCACTAATTATTAAGGATCTTTGTACTTGTTAGTCCATGAGTAGTGTTTTCAAACCATTGTTTCCCCCTCTGACCATTCGTGACTTGAGTTATGGTTTGTCAACATTGACCCATCATAGTGGAGCTCTTTGGTCACGATAAGTGACATATCCCTTGGTTGGTCATTGTGCATGATAGCCAGACCGTGCCACTACGAATTGAAGATCTTTGTGCTTGATAGTCAATAAATAGAATTCCAAAACCATTGTTTCTCCCTTAGACCATTTGTGACTTGTATAATGGGTTGTCTACATTGACCACACATAGTGGAATTCTTCGGTCATGGGAAGCAGCACATGCCTACTTTGGTTGGTCATTGTGCATGGTAGCCACACTGTGCCAATACATACTGAAGATCTTTGTACTTGTTAGTTGGTAACTGGTCTTTCAGCACCATTGTTTGACCCTCTGACCATGTGTGAATTGTATAATGAGTTGTCAACGTTGACTACACACAGTGAAACTCTTTCGTCATGCTCAGTGACAAATGCCTACTTTGGTTGGTCATTATGCATGGTAGCCACACCGTGCCACTACTTGCTGTGGTTCTTTGTACTTGCTAGTGAATAAATTGTACTTCCAAACCATTGTTTCCTCCTCTGACCATTTGTGACTTGTGTTATGAGTTGTCAACGTTGATCACACATAGTGAGCTTCTTTGGAAAAATTCAGTGACATATGCCTACTTTGGTTGGTCATTGTGCATGGAAGCCACACCGTGCCACTACTAATCAAATCTCTTCGTACTTGCTAGTCGATAACTGGTATTTGTAAACCATCATTTCTCCCTCTGAAAATTTGTGAAATGTGTTATGAGGTGTCAACGATTACAAACAAAGTGAAATTATCTGGTCATGGTCAGTGACAAATTCCTACTGTGGTTGGTCATTTTGCATAGTAGCCACATCGTGCACTACGTACTGAAGGTCTTTGTACTTGCTAGTCGATAACTAGTATTCCCGAACCATTTTTTCCCCCTTCGACCATTTGTGACCCGTGTTATGAGTTGTCAACATCGAGCACACGTAGTGAAAGTCTTTAATCATGGTATGTGACTTATGCCTACTTTGGTTGATCATTGTGCATGGTAGCCACACTGTGCCAATACGTACTGAAGATCTTAGCACTTGCTGGTTGATAACTAGTATATCCAGGCCATTGTTTCCCCCTCTTATGATTTGTGGCTTGTAGTACGGTTGTCAACGTTGGCAACACACAGTGAAATTCTTTGGTCATGTTCTGTGACATCATCTTACTTTGTTGGTCAAGATGCAAGGTAGCCACACTGTGCCAGTACTTATTGAAGGTATTTGTACTTGCTAGTGGATACCTAGTGTTTCCAAACCATTCTTTCTCCCTCAGACTAGTTGTGACTTGTATTATGAGTTGAAAACGTAGACCACACACAGTGAAATTATTTGGCCATGGTCAGTGACACGTACCTAGTTTGGTTGGTCATTGTGCATGGTAGCCACGACGTGCCACCACTTGTTGAAGGTCTTTGTACTTGCTTATAAATACCTATTATTCCCTGGCCATTGTTTCTCCCCTTAACCATATGTGACTCGCATTATGAGTTGACAACGTTGACAACACACAGTGAAATTCATTGGCCATGGTCGGTGACATATGTCTACTTTAGTTGGTTAGTGTGCGTGGTAGACACAATATGCCACTATTCTTTTAGCTTCTTTGCACTTTCTAGTAGATACCTAGTGTTTCCAAACCGTTTTTTCCCCCTCTGGCCATTTGTGACTCCTATTTTGAGTTGTCAATGTCCAGCACACACAGTACAATTTCTGGTCATGATCAGTGACATATGCCTACTTTGATCGGCCATTGTACATGGTAGTCACATCGTGCTACCACTTGTTGAAGGTCTTTGTACTTGCTAGTCGATAACTAGTATTTCCAAACCATTGTTTCCCCCTCTTACCATTTGTGGCTCGTATTGGAAGTTGTCAACATTGACCAAATATAGTGAAATGCTTTGGCCATGGTTAGTGACATTTGCCTACCTTGGTTTGTCATTGTACATGGTAGCCAGACCGTGCCACTTCTTATTAAAGGCCTTTGTACCCGCTGGACGACACCTAGTCCTCCCCAACCATTGTTTCTCCCTATTCTCATTTGTGTCTCTTATTATGAGTTGTCAACGCTGACCACACACAGTGAAATGGCAAGAGAATGGTGGAGCAAGCCAAAAAAACGTGGAGCAAGCCAGAGAACGGTGGAGCAAGTCAAAGAACGGTGGAGCAAGCCAGAGAATGGTAGAACAAGCCAGAGAATAGTGGAGCAAGGGAAAGAAAGGTGGAGCAATCCAGAGAATGGTGGAGTAGGCCAGAGAAAGGTGGAGCAGGCAAGATAAAGGTGGAGCATGCCAGAGAAAGGTGGAGCAAGCCAGAGAAAGGTGGAGCAAGCCAGAGAATGGTGGAGCAAGCCAGATAAAGGTGGGGCAGGCCAGAGAAAGTTGGAGCAAGCCAGGGAAAGGTAGAGAAAGCCAGAGGAAATTGGAGCAAGAAAGGGAAAGGTGGAGCAATCCAGAGAAAGGTGGAGCAGGCCAGAGAAAGGTGGAGCAAGCTAGGGAAAGGTGGAGCAAGCTCGAGAAAGGTTGAGCAAGCTAGAGAAGGGTGGAGCAAGCCAGAGAAAGGTGGAGCAAACCAAGGAAATGTGGAGCAAGCCAGAGAAAGGTGGATTAGGCTAGAGAACGGCGGAGCAAGCCATAGAATAGTGGAGGAAGCCAGAGAAAGGTGAAGCAAGCCAGCGAAAGGTGGAGCACACCTGAGAAAGGTGGAGCAAGTCAAAGAAGAGTGGAGCAAGCCAGAGAATGGTGGAGCAAGCCAGAGTTCAGTGGAGCAAGCCAGAGAATGGTCAAGCAAGCAAGAGAATGGTGGAGCAAGGCAGAGAACGGTGGAGCAAGCGAGAGAACGATTGAGCAAGCGAGAGAACGGTGGAGCAAGCCAGAGAATGGTGGAGCAAGCTAGAGAACGGTGGAGCAAGCCATAGAAAGGTTGAGCAAGCCAGAGAAAGATGGAGCAAGCCTGTAGATTAGTGGAGCAAGCCAGACAACGGTGGAGCAAGTCCTAGTACGGTGGAGAAAGCCAGAGAACAGTGGAGCAAGCCAGAGAATGGTGGAGAAAGTCAGAGAATGTTAGAGTAAGACAGAGAAGGATGGAGCAAGCAAGAGAAAGGTGGAGCAAGCCAGAGAAAGCTGGAGCCCGCCAGAGAAAGGCAGAGAAAGCCAGAGAAAGGTGGAGAAAACCAAAGAAAGGTGGAGCAGGCCAGAGAAAGGTGGAGCAGGCCAGAGAATGGTGGAGCAAGCCAGAGAAAGGTAGAGCAAGCCAGAGAATGGTGGAGCAAGTTAGAGAAAGGTAGAGGAAGCAAGAGAACTGTGAATCAAGGCAGACAACGGTGGAACAAGCGAGAGAAAGGTGGAGCAGGCCAGAGAACGGTGGAGCAATATAGAGGAAGGTGGAGCAAGCCATTAAATTGTGGAGCAAGCCAGAGAATGATAGAGCAGGCCAGAGAACGGTGGAGCATGCCTGAGAACGGTGGGGCAAGCACGAGAATGGTGGAGCAATCCAAAAAACGATGGGGCAAGCCAAAACACTGTGGAGTAAGCCAGAGAACTATGGAGCAGCCCAGAGAACGGTGAAGCAATCCAATGAATGATGGACCAAGGCAGACAAAGGTAGAGCAAGCCAGAGAAAGGTGGAGCAAGCAAGAGAAAGGTGGAGCAATCCAGAGAAAGGTGGAGCATGTCAGGATTCTGGAAGGCTTAGCAGAGGCAAGAGGATGGCAATTACTGAGTGAGTAGGAAAGGTCGGCGAAGGAGCAGGCTGCTGACAGCTTGCTGATGTTAAGCAGGCAACGAGGATAAGCGCGTGAAGACTTGTGGGAACCGGACCACTGCAACCAGTAGACAGGCTTGTAGCCACTGTTCTGTGGCACGGGTCTTGACATGGAATGGGCGGAGTGGCAACCGGCACGGGCATTGAGAAGCGGGGGCGCTTCGGCGGAACGGTGCGGGCGCGACAACGAGAGGAGGAGCGGCAACAAGGATGTTTGGCAAACAGAATGCTTGAGTGTCACGGCCTTACGGCGGGCAACGGCAAGAGACCCATGAACAGTGGAGTGCCACAGCCTATTGACGGGCAACGGCAATGGCAAGAAGGCAAGCTGAGTGATTGATATACAGAACTGATGGATGAACAATGAGGTAGGAGATGTACACAGTTACTAGTCTCATAAGTACTAGATTCTAGAGTATAGTCATGCCTAGAGTGGTGCCTCCTAGGGCAGCAGTACCGCCGTATACTGCAGACGTTAGGATGCGTGAAGCATTGGCCACCTTGCTGCTGCTCGTGGTTCTATGGGACGTGGCGCCTCTTGGAGGCTTAGCGCGGGTCTTCGCTGGTGAGTGCTGTGGTGTCATACGTGGGGCGACCTCGGCATTGTCATCAGAGAGGATTTGGTTGTGCCAGTTCATGAGCACAAACGACCGAGTCTTGTCGCATAGTTGGCATCGGGTTGCGCGGGGTCCCAGCCATTGGGGTTCATGCGATGACTGGTGACCAAATGGTCACTGTCGTGCATGCACAGTCGTAAGGGGCATGGATGATAGTACAGGCTGGCAAAGTTGAACTGGCATGCTTCTCTGGGTATTTCGGTAATTCTGCTGTCGCAGGTCCGGAGGGTGAGTGATTAAGCGGAGGGTGTATGAGATAAACATTTCTTTGGGATGTGGGTCTTGCTTTGCATCCTGACACCCCCCTTCAAGACCACACTTCGTGTCGCTTGAGACACTAGGCTGGGCGGGTTCTCAGCTGCTTGTATAAAGTCTGGTGGCCTGACTGGTGTGGTGCTGAGAATGAGGAAGGCCAGGTGGGAGGAACACTGGAAACTACCAGTCCCTTAGTCCGTAGGTCGGGTTCTGACTTCTTTCGTTACTTCTTGACGTTGTTGTTGTCTGATGCTGCTGCGGATAGGTTGCAGGGCTTGTCTTTTGTCCACTGATCTGGAGGGGTGATGCCAGGTAGTGGTGGAGGGAGCAGAAAGGAGTCTATGGTGCAACTGTTTGGAGGTGACAGGTCGGCCAGGATTTTGATGTCCAGAAGGACTGACCGCCCAGCAGGATGTAGTAGCCGGCTTTGTGAAGAAGCTTTGGAACTGGAGAGAGAAAAGTTGGGCTGGTTATAGGTTCAGATTGTCCTTGAGCTTATGGTTCCTTCATGCGCTGTTGGAGAAGCGGAGACAAGTTCACCATGGAGGTAGAATCTTGTTCCTCTATTGTAGTCTCGTATGCAAGGTAGTTGGTTGCTATGGGGGCGATGTGTGCTGGTGTTTGCTGACTGCATTTGTGTGGAGGAACGTAGGTAGTGGAAGTAGGAGCTACGCCGGTCAGGGAGGCTGCTTGTGTTGATATTTTTTAAGGGAATCTAGTGAAAGGATGAGAGGTGTGATGAAGTAGGGGGCATCATCTTTGTGCAGTTCTGCTGCACACGTTTGTGGGGAGGAATGTAAATGGGTAGTGGTTCAGATGGGATGGAGGTCGATGTTTCTTTAGTTGATGCTATTAAGTGGCTGGAGCTTGAAGGCGGCAACGGAAGAGTCTCTGCAAGAGGCCATCTTTCCTTGACTTGATGGGCGGCTGCAGGGATGTTGGCTGCAGGGATGGAGTTGATATGAGATGCACTGGGAACGCGAGGGACTGCGTCATGGATGGTTTGGCAGTAGAAGGCTTTCATGAAATCATTGGCTTGTTCCAGGGTGAAGGGAGTGGTCCAGTCAAATTCTGGCAGGACGTAGTTGGGAGTGGTTGCTGGCTGAGGAGTAGGTGGACTGGATAGTTCTATCTCAGTCCAGAAAGTGAGGTGTGGTGCTGAGTTGTGATGGATCCTATCGGGTTCCGGAGCTGGAGATTCAGAGTAAGAGGCACAGGTAGTGCACGGTGCACATTGGCAGGAGGAGTCGTGAAGGTGGGCTGCACGGGAGCGTGTTTCTTTGTCATACCTGAAGCTGATGATGAATCCACCATGGGGTCTTCCTCACGCAGAGATGCCGGATCCTTGGCTGCGTCTGAAGACACCAGAGCTGATGTAGTTGAAGTAGTTGGTGAGTTGCTGCTGAAGATGGTGATGAGATACGTGCTTGAGGCCTTGATCGTTGAAGGAGCCGGAGGGTTGCGGCAGTGAAGCAGCCAACCCCCACGAGGAGAGGGAGCACGATAAGCTGATATAGGAAAGTAGGACATTATAATTACTTTGTTGATTGTGGGGGCTTCTGCTGCTGCTGGAATCTTGGAGACTGCTGCTACTGCATAGCTCTTTGCTGCTGCTGTTGTGGAAGGCGATGCTGCTGAAATCGTTGAGAGGGTAGATCCAAGATCCCTTGCAATGTCAAGAGGACATGCCCATACACGGAATATTTTTCCTTTTTCTTGGCAATGCGGTCAGGAGTCTTGGCTTCTGCTGAGCTACGACAGAGGACGAAGATTGGCTAGGTAGCAAGAGAGGAGCAGAAGCGCGCTTCGAGCTGGAGTATCAGGCTTTAGCTACGAGGTTGATGGCAGTGATGGTGGCTGATGCACAAGATGAATACTGCAAGGTTCTGAACGTTGTGCCCATACACAACGTTGATGACATTGCAGCTGAGGGAGGAAGGTTGATGGAGATTTGGCTAGTTTGGATGGACAGCGTGGTGCGGAGCGGTGGTTCAGGCATCGGCGATGGCAATGCAGCTGAGAATGGAGCCAGGAGCTCTCGCTCAGCTCTGATACCATGTCAGGATTTTGGAATGCTCAGCGGAGGCAAGAGGATGGCAATTAGTGAGTGAACAGGTAAGATCGGCGAAGGAGCAGGCTGCTGACGGCTAGCTGACGTTTTGCAGGCAACAAGGCTGAGCACGTGAAGACTTGTGGGAACCGGACCATTGCAATGAGTAGACAGGCTGGTAGCCACTATCCTGTGGCGTGGGACTTGACACAGAGTGGGCGCAGTGCCAGCCGGCACGGGCGCTGAGAAGCGGGGGCGCCTCGGCAGAGCGGTGCGGGCGCAACGACGAGAGAAGGAGCAGTAACAAGGATGTTTGGCAAATGGAATGCTTGAGTGCCACAGCCGTATGGCGGGCAACGGCAATGGCAAGAAAACAAGCTGAATGATTGATAGATATAACTGATGGAAAAACAATGAGGCAAGAGGTGTACACAGTTACTAGTCTATTAAGTACTAGATCCTAGAGTAGAGTCGTGCCTAGAGTGGTGCCGCATAGGGCAGTAGTACCGCCGTTTACAGCGGACGGTAGGATGCGTGAAGCATTAGCCACTGTGCTGCTGCTCGTGGTTCTGTGGGACGCGGCACCTCTTGGAGGCTTGGTGCGGGTCTTAGCTGGTGAGTCTCGTGGTGCCGTATGCAGTTTGATCTTGGCATTGTCTTTGGAGAGGACTTGGGTGCGCCGGTTCATGAGCACGACCGACTGAGTCTTGTCGCGTAGTTGGGATCAGGTCATGCGGGGCCCTAGCCATTGAGGTTCGTGCAATGACTGATGACCGAACGGCCACTGTCCTGTGTGCATAGTCACCTTCTGGTGACTATGCATAGAAGCACGGATGATAGTACAGGCTGGCGAGGCCGAACTGGCATGCTTCTCCGGGTATTTCTGTAATTCTGCCGTCGGAGGTCCGGAGGGTGAGTGAGTAAGCGGAGAGTGTATGAGATAAATATTTCTCTGGGTATGGGTCTTACTTTGTATTCTGACAGATCAAGCCAATGAAAGGTGGAGCCGGTCAGAGCATGGTTGGGCAAGCCAAAGAACGGTGGAGCAAAACAGCAAATGGTGGAACAAGCCAGATAACAGTGGAGCAAGCCAGAGAAAGGTGGAACAATCCGGAGAAAGGTGAAATAAGCCAGAGAATGGTGGAGCAAGCCAGAGAACGGTGGAACAAACCAGAGAACGGTGGAGTAAGACACTGAAAGTTGGAGCAAGCTAGAAAAAGGTGGGGCAAGCCTGAGAAAGGTGGAGCAAGGCAAGGAATGGTGGAGCAAGCCAGAAAGCAATGGAGCAGGCCAGAGAAAAGTAGAGCAGGACAGAGAAAGGAGAAGCATGCCAGGGAAAGGTGGAGCAAGCAAGAGACAGTGGAGCATGCCAGAGAATAGTGGAGCAAGCAAGAGAAAGGTGGAGCAAGCCAGAGAAAGGCAAAGCAAAGCAGAGAAAGGTGGAGCAAGCCAGAGAAAGGCGGAGCAAGCCAGAGAGAGGTCGAGCAAGCCAGTGAAAGGTGGAGCAAGCCAGGGAAAGGTAGAGCACGCCAGAAAAGGTGGAGAATAAAAGGGATGGTGGAGCAAGCTAGATTAGGGTAGAGCAAGCCCAAGAAAGGAAGAGGAAGCCAAGGAAAGGTGGAGCAAGCCAGGGAAAGGTGGAGCAAGCCAGAGAAAGGTGGAGCAAGCCAGGGAAAGGTGTAGCAAGCCAGAGAAAGGTAGAGCAAGTCATAGAACAGTGAGGAAGCATGAAATGATGGAGCAAGCTAGAGAACGGTGAAGCAAGCCAGAGAAAGGTGGAGCAAGACAGGGAAAGGTGGAAAAAGCCAAAGAAAGTTGGAGGAAGAAAGGGAAAGGTAGAACAAGCCATAGAATGGTGGAGCATGCCAGAGAATGGTGGAGCAAGCCAGAGTACGGTGTATCAAGCCAGAGAACGGTTGAGGAAGCCAGATAATGGTGGAGCAATGCAGAGAATGGTGGAGAAATCCAGAGAACGGTGGAGTAAGCCAGAGAACGGTCAAGCAAGCCAGAGAACAGCACAGCAAGGCAGAGAATGGTCGAGCAACTCAGAGAGAGGTGGAGCAAGCCAAAGAACATTGGAGCAAGCCAGAGAATGGTGGAGCAAGCCAGAGTATGGTGGAGCAAGCCAGAGAACGGTGGAGCAAGCCAGAGAATGGTGGAGTAAGCGAGAGAATGGTTGAAAAAGACATAGAACGGTGGGGCAAGCCAAAGAAAGGTGGAGCAAGCCAGAGAAAGGTGCAGCAAGCCAGAGAAAGGTGGAGCAAGCCAGCGAAAGGTGGAGCAACTCAAAGAAAAGTAGAGCCGGTCGGAGAAGGGTGGAGCAGGCCTGCAAATCATGGAATACGCCAGAGAAAGGTGGAACAAGCCAGAGAACGGTGGAGCAAGTCAGAGAAAGAAGGAGCAAGCAAGAGAACTGTAGAGTGAGGCACAGAAAGGTGGAGGAAGCAAGAAAACTGTGGAGCAAGCCAGAGAAAGGTGGAGCAAGCAAGAGAAAGGTGAAGTATGCTAGAGAGGGGTGCAGCATGCCAGAGAACAGTGGAGAAATCAAGATGAAGGTGGAGCAAGCCATAAAATGGAGGAGCAAGACAAAATTAATGGAGCAAGCCAAAGAACGGTAGAGCATGCCAAAGAATGGTGGAGCAAGCCAAAGAACACTGGAGCAAGCCAGAGAATGGTGGAGCCATCCAGAGGCAGTGGAGCAAGCGAGAGTACTTCGGAGTAAGCAAGAGAACGGTGGAGCAATCCAGAGAAAAGTTGAGCAATCCAGAGAATTGTGGAGCAATTGGGAGAAAGGTGGAGTAAGCTAGAGAAAGGTGGAGCAGGTCAGAGAAAGGTGAAGCAGGCCAGGGAAAGGTGGAGCAAGCCAGAGAAAGGGGGAGCAATCGAGAGAAAGGTGCAGCAAGCCATATAAAGGTGGAGCAATCCAGAGAATGGTGGAGCAAGACAAAGAAAGGTGGAGCAAGCCAGAGAATGGTGGAGCAAGTGAGAGAATGGTGGAACGAGCCAGATAACAGTGGAGCAAGCCAAATAAAGGTGGAAAAAACCAGAGAAAGGTGGAGCAAGCCAGAAAACGGTGGAGCAAGCCAGAAAAAGGTGGAGAACACCAGCGAAAGGAGGAGCAGGCCAGAGAACGGTGGAGCAATTCAGAGAAAGGTGGAACAAGCCAGGGAACGGTGGAGCAAGCCAACAAACCGTGGAGCAATCTGGAGAAAGGTGGAGCAAGCCAAAGAAAGGTGGAGTAAGCCAGAGAAAGGTGGAGCAAGCCAGAGAAAGGTGGAGCAAGCCCGAGAAAGGTGGATCAGGCGAGAGAAAGGTGGGGCAGGCCAGAGAACGGTGAAGCAAGCTGCAGAAAGTTGGATCAAGCCAAACAAAGGTGGAGCAAGCCAGAGAAAGGTGGGAGCATAACAGTGAAAGGTGGAGCAGGACGGAGAACGGTGGAGCAAGCCAGAGAAATATGGTGCAAGCCAGGGAACGGTGCAGCAAGCCACAGAACGGTGGAGCAAGCAAGAGAAAGGTTGAGCAAGCCGGAGAACGGTGGAGCAAGCCAGAGAAACGTGGAGCAAGCCAGATAATAGTGGACCAAGCTAGAGAACGGTGGAGCAAGCCAGAGAACGGTGGAGCAAGCCAAAGAAAGGTTGAGCAATCCAGAGAACAGTGGAGCAAGCCAGATAACGGTGGAGCAAGCCGGAGAAAGGTGGCGCAAGCCAGAGAAAGGTAGAGCAGGAAAAAGAAAGGTAGAGCAGGCCAGAAGAAGATGCAGCAGGCAAGAGAAAGTTGGAGCAAGCCAGAAAAACGATGCAGCAGGTGTGAGAAAGAAGAAGTAGGCCAGAAAATGGTGGAGCAAATCAGAGGTTGGTAGAGCAAGCAACAGAACGGTAGATCAAGCCAGAGAACGGTGGAGCAAGCCAGAGAACTGCGGAGCAGACCAGAGAAAGGTGGAGCAGGCCGGAAGAAGGTGGAATAGGCAGGCAAAAGGTGGAGCAGACCAGAGAAAGAAGGAGCATGCCATAGAGAGGTGGAGCAAGCCAGAGAATGGAAGAGGAAGCCAGAGAATGTTGGAGCAAGCCCGAGAACAGTGGAAAAGCCGGAGACCAGTGGAGCAAGCAAGAGAATGGTGGAGCAAGCCAGAGAAAGCTGTAGCAAGCCAGAGAAAGGCGCAGCAAGCGAGAAAATGGTAGAGCAAGACACAGAAAGGTGAAGCAAGCCAGAGAAAGGTGAAGCAAGCCAGAGAAAAGTGGAGCAAGCTAGAAAAAGGTAGAGCAAGCCAGGAAAAGGTAAAGCAAGCCAGAAAAAGGTGGAGCAAGTCAGAGAACGTTAGAGCCAGCCAGAGAAAAGTGGAGAAAGGAATACAAGAATGGAGCAAGCCAGAGAAAGGTGGGGCAAACCAGAGAAAGTTGGAGCAAGCCAGAGAGAGATGGAGCAAGCCAGATGAAGGTGAAATAATCTAGAGGAAGGTGAAGCAGGCAAGAGAACGGTGAAGAAGGCCACAGAAAAGTGGAGCAATCCAGAGAACGGTGGAGCAAGCCAGAGAATGGTGGAGTAAGCCAAAGAAAGGTGGAGCAAGCCATACGAAGGTGGAGCAAGCCAGAGATATGTGGAGGAAGCCACTAAAGGTGGAGCAAGCCACAGAAAGGTGGAGCAAGGGAGGGAAAGGTGGAGCAGGCCAGAGAATGGTAGACGTAGCCAGAGAACGGTGGAGCAAGCCAGAGAATGGTCAAGCAAGCCAGAGAAAGGTGGAACAAGCCAGAGGAAGGTGGACTAAGCCAGAGAATGAGGCAGCAAGTTAGAGAAAGGTGGAGCAAGACAGGGACAGTGGAGCACGCCAGAGAACAGTGGAGCAAGCCAGAGAAAGGTGGAGCAAGCCAGAGAAAGGCAAAGCAAAGCAGAGAAAGGTGAAACAACCCAGAGAACGGCAATGCAAGCAAGAGAGAGGTGGAGCAAGCCAGTGAAAGGTGGAGCAATCCAGGGAAAGGTAGAGCAAGCCAGAGAAAGGTGGAGAATAGAAGGGATGGTGGAGCAAGCTAGAGAAGGGTAGAGCAAGCCCAAGAAAGGAAGAGGAAGCGAAGGAAAGGTGGAGCAAGCCAGGGAAAGGTGGAGCAAGCCAGAGAAAGGTGGAGCAAGCCAGGGAAAGGTGGAGCAAGCGAGAGAAAGATAGAGCAAGTCATAGAACAGTGAGGAAGCATGAAATGTTGGAGCAAGCTAGAGAACAGTGAAGCAAGCCAGAGAAAGGTGGAGCAAGACAGGTAAAGGTGGAGCAAGCCAAAGAAAGGTGGAGCAAGAAAGGGAAAGGTGGAGCACACAAGATAACAGTAGAGCAAGCCAGAGAAAGGTGGAGCAAGCCAGGGAAAGGTGGAGCAAGCTAGAAAAATGTGGAGCAAGATAGAAAATGGTGGAGCAAGCCAGAGATAGGTGGATCAAACAAGGCAACGGTGGAGTAAGCCAGAGAAAGGCGGATCAAACTAGATAATGGTGGAGGAAGCCATAGAATGGTGGAGCAAGCCAGAGAACGGTGGAGCAAGCCAGAAAAAGGTCGAGCAAGCCAGAGAAAGGTGAAGCAAGCCAGAGAATGGTGGAGCAAGCAAGAGAATGGTGGAGCAAGCCAGAGAATGGTGGAGCAATGCAGAGAATGGTGGAGAAATCCAGAGAATGGTGGAGTAAGCCAGAGAACGGTTAAGCAAGCCGGAGAACGGCACAGCAAGCCAAAGAAAGGTCGAGCAACTCAGAGAGAGGTGGAGCAAGCCAAATAACAGTGGAGCAAGCCAGAGAATGGTGGAGCAAGCCAGAGTATGGTGGAGCAATCCAGAGAACGGTGGAGCAAGCCAGAGAATGGTGGAGTAAGTGAGAGAATGGTTGAAAAAGAAAAAGAACGATGGGGCAAGCCAAAGAAAGGTGGAGCAAGCCAGAGAGAGGTGCAGCAAGCTAGAGAAAGATGGAGCAAGCCAGCAAAAGGTGGAGCAACCCAAAGAAAGGTAGAGCCGGTCAGAGAAGGATGGAGCAGGCCTGCAAATCATGGAATAAGCCAGAAAAACGTGGAGCAAGCCAGGGAACGGTGGAGCAAGTCAGATAAAGGTGGAGCAAGCAAGAGAACTCTGGAGTGAGGCACAGAAAGGTGGAGGAAGCAACAAAACTGTGGAGCAGGCCAGAGAAAGGTGGAACAAGCAAGAGAAAGGTGAAGCATTCCAGAGAGAGGTGCAGCAGGCCAGAGAACGGCGGAGAAATCAAGATGAAGGTGGAGCAAGCCATAAAATGGAGGAGCAAGCCAAAAATGATGGAGCAAGCCAAAGAACGGTAGAGCATGCCAGATTATGGTGGAGCAAGCCAAAGAACACTGGAGCAAGCCAGAGAATGGTGGAGCCATCCAGAGGCAGTGGAGCAAGCCAGAGTACTTCGTAGTAAGCAAGAGAACGGTGGACCAATCCAGAGAACGGTTGAGCACTCCAGAGAATTGTGGAGCAAGCCACAGAAAGGTTGAGCAAGCTAGAGAAAGGTGGAAAAGGCTAGAGAAAGGTGAATCAGGCCAGGGAAAGGTGGAGCAAGCCAGAGAAACGCGGAGCAAGCGAGAGAAAGGTGCAGCAAGCTAGAGAAAGGTGGAGCAAGCCAGAGAAAGGTGGAGCAAGACAAAGAAAGGTGGAGCAAGCGAGAGAATTGTGGAGCAGACCAGAGAACGGTGGAGCAAGCCAGAGAATGGTGGAACGAGCTGGATAACAGTAGAGCAAGCCAAATAAATGTGGAACAAACCAGAGAAAGGCGGAGCAAGCCAGAAAACGGTGGAGCAAGCCAGAAAAAGATGGAGAAAACCAGAGGAAGAAGGAGCAAGCCAGAGAACGGAGGAGCAAGTCAGAGAAAGGTGGAGCAAGCCAGAGAACGGTGGAGCAAGCCCGAGAAAGGTGGAGCAGGCAAGAGAAAGGTGGGGCAGGGCAGAGAACGTTGGAGCAAACTGGAGAAAGCGGGATCAAGCCAAACAAAGGTGCAGCAAGCCAGAGAAAGGTGGGAGCATAACAATGAAAGGTGGAGCAGGACGGAGAACAGTGGAGCAAGCCAGAGATATGTGGTGCAAGCCAGGGAACAATGCAGGAAGCCGGATAAAGGTGGAGCAAGCCAGAGAAAGGTGGAGAAAGCCAGGAAAAGGTGGAGCAAGCCAGAGAAAAGTGGAGCAAGCCAGGGGAAGTTGGATGAAGAAAGGCGGAGCAAGCAAGAGAAAGGTGGCGCTAGCTAGGGAAAGGTGGAGCGATTGTAAGAAAGGCGGGGCAGGTCAGAGAACGGTAGAGCAAGAGAGAGAAGAGTGGAGAAAGCAAGAGAATGTTGGAGCAAGCCACGTTGAGCAAGCCAGAGAAATATTGAGAAGCCCACGGCAAGGAGGACCAGGCCAGAGAAAGGTGGAGCAACCAAGAGAAAGGTGGAACAAACCAGGAAGAGGTCGAGAAATCCAGAGAAACGTGGAGCAAGCAGGGTATGGTGAAGCAAGCCAGGGAAAAGTGGAGCAAGCCAAATGAAGGTCGAGCAAGCCAGAGAACAGTGGAGCAATCCAGAGAAATATGGAACAAGCCAGAGAAAGGTAGAGCAAGATGGAGAAAGGTGGGGCAACCCAGGGAAAGGCCGAGAAAGCCAGAGAAATGTTGAGAAAGCTAGAGAGAGGTGAAGTACGCCAGGAAAAGGTGGAGCATGCCAGATAAAGGTGGAGCAAGCCAGAGAACGGTGGAGCAAGCCAGAAACGGTGGGAAGCCAGAGAACGGTGGAGCAAGATGGAGAACGGTGGAACAAGCCAGAGAAAGATTGAGCAATTCAGAGAACGGTACAGCAAGCTAGAGAAAATTTGAGTACACAAGAGAACGGTGGAGCAAGCCAGCGAATGGTGGAGTGAGCCAGAGAAAGTTGGAGTAAGCCAAAGAAAGGTGGAGCAAGCCAAAGAAAGGTGGAGCAAGCCGGGGATAGGTAGAGCAAGCCAGAGAAAGGTGGAACAAGCCAGGGAAAGATGGAGAAATCCACAGAAAGGTGGAGCAAGCCAGAGAAAGGTGGAGCAAGCAAAGGTAAGGTCGAGCAGGCCAGAGAAAAGTGAAGCAAGCCAGAGAAAGATTGAGCAAGCCACGAAACTCTGGAGCAAGCCAGATAAACGTAGAGCAATTCAGAGAACAGTGTAGGAAGCAAAAGACAGTTGGAGCCAGCCAAAGAAAGATGGAGCAGGCCACAGAACGGTTCATAAAGCCAGAGAACGGTCGAGCAGGCAAGAGAACGGTGGAGAAAGGCAAAGAACGGTCAAACAATCCACGAATGGGTAGAGCAAGCAAGAGAAAGGTGGATCAAGCCAGAGGAAGGTGGAGGAAGCCAGATGAAGGTCGAGCAGGTTTCAGAACATTGGAGCAAGCCAGAGAAAGGAGGAGCAAGAAAGAGAAAGGTGGAATAAGCCAGAGAAAGGTGGAGCAAGCCAGGGGAAGGTGGAGCAAGCTATGGAAACAAGGAGGACGCCAAGGAAAGGTTGAGCAAGCCAGAGAATGGCGGAGCAAGCCATAGACTGGTGGAGCAAGCCAGAAAATGGTGGAGCAAGCCAGAGAACAGTTGATCAAGACAGAGAATATTGAAGAAAGCCAGAGAAAATTGGAGGAAGCTTGAGAGAGGTGGACCAAGACAAAGAAAGGTTGAGTAAGTCAAAGAACATGGGAGCAAGCCAGAGTAAGGTGGAGAAAGCTAGAGAATGGCGGAGCAAGCCAGGGAAAGGTTGAGCAAGCCAGGGAAAGGTGGATCAAGCTAGGGAAAGTTGGATGAAGAAAGGTGGAGCAAGCGAGAGAAAGGTGGAGCATGCCAGGGAAAGGTGGAGCAAGCCATAGAAAGGTGGAGCAAGCCAGAGAACGGTGCAGCAAGCCAGAGAACGGTGGAGCAAGGCAGAGAAAGGTGGAGAAAGCCAGAGAAAGGTCAAGCAAGCAAGAGAACGGTGGAGCAAGCGACAGAAAGGTTGGGCAAGCCAGAGAAAGGTGGAGCTAGCCAGATGATAGGAGAGCAAGGCAGAGAACGGTGGAACAAGCCAGAGAACAGAAGAGCATGCCAGAGAATAGTGGAGCAAGCCAGAGACCGACGGAGAAAGCCAGAGAACGATAGAGAAACTCTGAGAATGGGGGAGCAGGCCAGAGAACGGTGAAGAAAGCCAATGAACAGTTGAGCAAGCAAGAGAACAGTGGAGCAATGGAAAGAATGGTTAAGAAAGCCAAAGAAAGGTGAAACAAGCCAGAGAACGGCGGAGCAAGTCACATAACGGTGGAGCAAGGCAGAGAATGGTGGAGCAAGGCCAATAACAGCACAGAAAGCCAGAGAAATGTAGAGCAAGCCAGAGAAAGGTCGAGCAAGCCAGAGAAAGGTGGAGCAAGACAGAGAATGCTGGAGCAAGCCAGAGAACGGTGGAGCAAGTCAGAGAACGGTGGATCAAGCCAGAGAACGGTGGAGCAGGCAAGAGAACGGAGGAGAAAGACAAAGAATGGTCAAGCAAGCCACGAATAGGTAGAGCAAGCAAGAGAAAGTTGGATCAAGCCAGAGGAAGGTGGAGCAAGCCAGATGAAGGTCGAGCAAGCTTGAGAACATTGGAGCAAGCCAGAGAAAGGAGGAGCAAGCCAGGGAAAGGTAGAGTAAGCCAGAGAAAGGTGGAGCAAGCCAGGAAGAGGTGGAGCAAGACAGAGAAAGGTGCAGCAATCCTGGGCAATCCTGGTGGAGCAAGACAGAAAATGGTGGAGCAAGCAAGATAACAGTTGATCAAGACAGAGAATATTGGAGAAAGCCAGAGAAAATTGGAGGAAGCTTGAGAAAGGTGGAGCAAGGCAAAGAAAGGTTGATTAAGTCGAAGAACATGGGAGCAAGCCAGAGTAAGGTGGAGCAAGCTAGAGAATGGCGGAGCAAGCCAGGGAAAGGTTGAGCAAGCCAGGGAAAGGTGGAGCAAGCCAGGGAAAGCTGGAGGAAGAAAAGTGGAGCAAGCGAGAGAAAGGTGGAGCAAGCCAGGGAAAGATGGAGCAAGCCAGATAAAGGTGGAGCAAGCCAGAGAAAGGTCGAGCAAGCAAGAGAACGGTGGAGCAAGTGAGAGAAAGGTGGGGCAAGCCAGAGAAAGGTGGAGCTAGCCAGATAATAGGAGAGCAAGGCAGTGAACGGTGGAACAAGCCAGAGTACGGAAGAGCATGCCAGAGAATAGTGGAGCAAGCCAGATAACAATGGAGCAAGCCAGAGAACAATGGAGCAAGTCCGAGAATGGGGGAGCAGGCCAAAGAACGGTGAAGCAAGGCAGTGAACAGTTGAGCAAGCAAGGTAACAGTGGACCAATGGAAAGAATGGTTAAGAAAGCCAAAGAAAGGTGAAACAAGCCAGAGAACGGCGGAGCAAGCCACATAATGGTGGAGCAAGGCAGAGAATGGTGGAGCAAGGCCAAGAATGGCACAGAAAGCCAGAGAAATGTAGAGCAAGCAAGAGAAAGGTCGAGCAAGCCAGAGGAAGGTTGAGCAAGACAGAGAACGCTGGAGCAAGCCAGAGAACGGTGGAGCAAGCCAGATAATGTTGCAGCAAGCAAGAGAACAGTGGAATAAGCCAGAGAACGATGATGCAAGCCAAAGAACGGTGGAGAAAGCCAGGGAACGGTGGAACAAGCCAGAGAACGGTAGAGCAAGCCAAAAAGTGGAGCAAACCACAGAACAGTGAAGCACGCTAGAGAACGGTGGAGCAAGCTAGAGAACAGCGGAGCAAGCCAGAGAATGGCGGAGCAAGCTAGATAATGGTGGAGAAAGCCAGATAACGGTGGAGGAAGCCATTGAAAGGAGGAGTAAGCCAGAGAAAGGTGGAGCAAAGAAGAGAACAGAAGAGCATACCAGAGAAAGATGGAGCAAGCCAGAGGAAGGCGGAGCAAGCCAGAGAATGGTGGAGCAAGCCAAAAAACGGTGGACCAAGTCAGAGAACAATGGAGCAAGTCAGAGATAAGTGGGGCAAGCCAGAGAACAATGGAGCAAGACCGAGAATCATGGAGCAGGCCAGAGAACAGTCGAGCAAGCAATAGAACGATGGAGCAAGTCCAAGAATCATGAAGGAGGCCAGAGAACGATGGAGCAAGCCAGAGAACGGTCCAGCAAGCCAGCGAATAGTGGGGCAAGGCAGAGAATGGTGGAGAAAGCAAGAGGACGGTGGTGCAAGCCAGATAACGGTGGATGAAGCCAGAGAACCGTGGAGCCAGCAATAAACTGGCAGAGCAAGCCAGAGAAGAGTGGAGCAAGCTAGGTAATGGTAATGGAAGCCAGAGATAGGTGGAACAAGGCAGAGAAAGCTGAAGCAAGCAAGAGAAATATAGAGCAAGACAGAGGAAGGTTGAGCAAGCCAAAGAAAGGTGGAGCAAGCCAGGGGACAGTGGAGCAAGCCAGAGAACGGTGGAGCAAGCAAGAGACCGGTGGAGCAAGCCAGAGAAAGGTAGAGCAAGCCAGAGAGAGGTGGAGCAATTCAAAGGACAGTGGAGCAAGCCAAAGTAAGGTGGGGCAATCCAGAGAAAGGTGGAGTAAAACAGTGAAAAGTGGAACGGATTTACAAACCGGTCTTGCAAGAACCGGATTCACGAATCGGTCTTGCAAGTCTGAACTGGAACCGCGAGTCTGGTTTTGAGAACTGCGGTTCCCGGGAACCGCGAGTCCAACATTCCAGAATTGCAGATCATGAGATCAAGACTCTTTAGTCCACGTCTATAGACACAACGTGAAACACAATCAGTGCATAATGATCAATATCCAAAAGCATCAGATGAGCATTTGTATTTTAACTGTTACTTATTGTTACATACCCCAGATAGTTCATGCCATGTTTTCCATGTTTTGTACTCAACACGCCCACAAAATCACGCTTTTGTATAGGTCAATCTGCCATGTCACATTTTGCGGTTCCAAAACGGTTCATCAGCCCAGATTTGGACTCGCGGTTCCAAGACCAGAACCCGATTTGCGGTTCTGGCTTGCGAGTCCCGTTATTTGGTGTGCACCCTTAACGGTAGAGCAAGCCAGAAATTTGTGGAGCATGCAAGAGAACAGTGGAGCTAGCCACAGAATGACAGAGCAAGCCAGATAACAGTGGAGAAAGCAAGAGAACAGTGGAGCACGCCAAGGAAAGGTGGAGCAAGCCAGAGAACGGTGGAGGAGGCCAGAAAACACTGGAGAAAGCCAGAGAACGGTGAAGCATGCCAAGGAAATGTGGAACAAGCCAGAGAGCGGTGGAGCAAGCCAGAGAGCGGTGGAGCAAGCCACAAAATAGTGGAGCAAGGCAGAGAACGATGGGGCAACTTCGAGAATGGTGCAGCAGGCCAGAGAACGGTGGAGCAAGCCAGAGAACAGTGGAGCAAGCCAAAGAACGGTGGAGCAAGCCAGAGAACGGTGGAGAAAGCAAGAGAAAGGTGGAACAAGCCAGAGAACGGTGGAGCAAGGCACATAACGCTGGAGCAAGGCAGAGAACAGTAGAGCAAGGAAGAGAATGGAGGAGCAAGCCGGAGAAATGTAGAGAAAGGCCAGACAAAGGTGGAGCAAACTAGAGAAAGGTGTAGCAAGACAAAGAACGCTGGAGCAAGCCAGAGAACAGTGGAGCAAGCGAGATCATCCAGCAACAAGCAAGAGAACAGTGGAGCAAGCCAGAGAATGATGGAGCAAGCAAGAGAACGGTGGAGCAAGCCAGAGAACAGTGGAACAAGCCAGAGAACGATGGAGCAAGGCAAAAAGTGGAACAAGCCAGAGAACGGTGAAGCACGCAAGAGAACGATGGAGCAAGCTAGAGAATGGCGGAGCAAGTCAGAGAATGGTGGAGCAAACCAGATAATGGTGGAGCAAGCCAGAGAACGGTGAAGCAAGCCATTGAAAGGAGGCGTAAGCCAGAGAAAGGTGGAGCAAGCCAGATAAATGTGGAGCAATCAAGAGAACGGTAGAGTAAGCCAGAGAAAGATGGAGCAAGCCAGAGGAAGGTGGAGCAAGCCAGAGAATGGTGGAGAAAGCCAGAAAACGGTGGACCAAGTCAGAGAATGGTTGACCAAGTCAGAGATCGGTGGAGCAAGCCAGAGATAAGTGAAGCAAGCTAGAGAATGGTGGCGCAAGGCAGAGAACAATGGAGCAAGTCTGAGAATCATGGAGCAGGCTTGAGAACGATGGAGCAACCGAAGAGAACGGTCGAGCAAGCCAGCGAATCGTGGGGCAAGCCAGAGAACGGTGGATCAAGCAAGAGAACCGTAGAGCAAGCCAGATAACGGTGGATGAAGCCAGAGAACGGTGGATCCAGCAACAGTGGAGCAAGGCAAAGAACTGTGGAGCAAGCCAGAAAATGGTGGAGCAAGCCAGAGAACGGTGAAGCAAGCCAGAGGACGGTGGAGAAAGCTAGAGAAAGGTGGATCAAGCGAGAGAACGGTGGAGCAAGCCACACAACTCTGGAGCAAGGCAGAGAACAGTGGAGCAAGGCAGAGAATGGCGGAGCAAGCCGGAGAAAGGTGGAGCAAACCTGAGAAAGGTGGAGCAAGCCAGAGAAAGGTGGATCAAGAGAGAGAATGGTGGAGCAAGCCAGGGAACGGTAAAGCAAGCCAGATAATGGTTGAGCAAGCAAGAGAACAGTGGAGCAAGCCAAAGAACGGTGGAGCAAGCCAGAGAAAGGTGGAGCAAGGAACACAATGGTGGAGCAAGCGTGAAAACGGTGGAGCAAGCCAGAAGAAGTGGAGCAAGCAAGAGAGCGGCAGAGGAAGCAAGAGAATGATGGAACAAGCCAGAGAACGGTGGAGCAAGCCAGAGAAAGGCAGAGCAAGCTTGAGAAAGGTGGAGCAAGCCAGAGAAAGGTGGAGCAAGGCAGAGAACGGTGGAGCAAGTCAAAGAGCGCTGGTGCGAGCCAGAAAACAGTGGGGCAAGCCAGAGAACGGTAGGGCAAGCCAGAGTACGGTGGAGCAAGCCAATAAATGGTGGAGCAAGCCAGATAGGTGGAGCAAGCTATAGAACAGTGGAGCAAGCAAGAGAAAGTGAATTAATCCAGGGAATGGTGGAGCACGCCAGGGAATGATGGAGCAAGCCAGAGGACGGTGGAGCTAGCCAGAGAACATTGGAGCAAGCCAGATAATGGTGGATCAGGTTAGAGAACGATGGAGCAAGCCATTGAAAGGAGGAGGAAACCAGAGAAAGGAATAGCAGTCCAGATAAAGGTCGAGGAAGCAAGAGAACGGTGGAGCAAGCTAGAGAAAGGTGGAGCAAGCCAAGGAAAGGTGGAGCAAACCAGAGTATGGTAGAGCAAGCGAGAGAACCGTGGAGCAAGCCAGAGAATGGTAGAGCAAGCCAGGGAATAGTGGAGCAAGCTTGAGAATGATGGAGGAAGTCCAAGAAAGGTGGATTAGGCCAGATAACGGTGAAGCAAACCAGAGAACAGTGAGCAAGCCAGAGAATAGTGGAGCAAGCCAAATAATGGCGGAGAAAGCCAAAGAAAGGTATAACAAGCCCGAGAATGGTGGAGCAAGCCACATAACGGTGGAGCAAGGCAGAGAACAGTGGAGCAAGGCAGAGAACAGCAGAGCAATCCAGAGAAATGTAGACCAAGCCAGAGAAAGGTGGAGGAACCCAGAGAAAGGTGGAGCAAGCTAGATAACGGTGGACCAAGCTGGATAACGGTGGAGTAAGCAAGAGAACGGTGGAGCAAGCCAGAGAATGATGGAGCAAGCCAGTGAATGGTGGCGCAAGCCAGACAACGATGGAACAAGCCAGAGAATGGTGGAGCAAGCCAAAAAGTGGAGCAAGCCAGAGAACGGTGAAGCACGGTAGAGAGTGGTGGAGGAAGCTACAGAACGGTAGAGCAAGCCAGAGAACGGTGGAGCAAGCCAGATAATGGTGGAGCGAGCCAGAAAACAATGGATCAAGCCATTGAAAGAAAGAGCAAGCCAGAGAAAGGTGGAGCATGCCAGAGAAAGGTGGAGCAAGCAAGAGAAGTGTAAAGCAAGTTACAGAATTATGGAGCAAGCCAGAGGATGGTGGAGCAAGCCAGAGAATGGTGGAGGAAGCCAGAGAATGGTGGACCAAATCAGAGAACGGTGGAGCAAGCCAAAGATAAGTGGAGCAAGCCGGAGAAGGGTGGAGCAAGGCAGAGAACGATGGAGCAAGTCCAAGAATCATGGAGCAGGCCAGAAAAAGGTAGAGCAAGCTAGAGAGCAGTGGAGTAAGCAAGAGAATGGTGGAGCAAGCGAGAGAACGGTGGATGAAGCCAGAGAACGATGGAGCCAGAAAGAAAGTGGCAGAGCAAGCCAGAAAACGGTGGAAAGCTAGATAATGGTAAAGCAGGCCAGAGAAAGGTGGAAAAGTGAAATAGAGCTGAAGTAAGCAAGAGAAAGATGGAGCAAGCCGAAGAACGTTTTCGCAATCCAGAGAAAGGTGGAGCAAGCCAGAGAACAGTAGAGCAAGCCAGAGAATGGTGGACCAAGCCAAAGAATGGTCGAGCAAGCCAGAGAAAAGTGGAGCAAGCCAGAGAGAGATGGAGCAAGCCATAGAAAGGTGGAGCAAACCAGAGAAAGGTGGAGCAAGCTAGAGGACGGTGGAGCAAGCAAAAAAAAGGTGGGGCAAGCCAGATAAAGGTGGAGTAAAACAGAGAAAAGTGGAGCAAGCGAGAGAACAGTGGATAAGCCAGAGAAACATGGAGCAATCCTAATAATGGTGGAGCACACCAGATATCTATTGAGAAAGCAAGAGAAGGTGGAGAAAGCCAGAGATAGGTAGAGCAAGCTAGAGAATGGTGAAGCTAGCCAGGAATGACAGAGCAAGCCAGATAACAGTGGAGCAAGAAAGAGAACAGTGGAGCAAGCCAAGGAAAGGTGGAGCAAGCCAAGGAAATGTGGAGCAAGCCAGAGAGCAGTGGAACAAGCCAGAGAACGGTGGAGCAAGCCAGAGAACGGTGGACCAAGTCAGAGATTGATGGAGCAAGTCAGAGATAAGTGGAGCAAGCTAGAGAATGGTGAACAAGGCAGAGAGCGATGGAGCAAGTCCAAGAATCATGCAGCAGGCCAGAGAACGGAGGAGCAAGCCAGTGAACGGTGGAGCAAGCCAACCAGATAATGGTGGATGAAGCCAGAGAACGGTGGAGCCAGTAATAAAATGGAAGAGCGAGCCAAAGAACAGTGGAGCAAGCTAAATAATGGTAGAGGCAGCCAGAGAAATGTGGAACAAGGCAAAGAGAGCTGAAGGAAGCAAGAGAAAGATGGAGCAAGGCAGAGAAAGGTTGAGCAAAGCAGAGAAAGGTGGAGGAAGCCAAGGAACAGTGGAGCAAGCCAGAAAACAGTGGAGCAATCCAGAGAATGGTGAATCAAGCCAGAGAAAGGTGGAGCAATCCAGAGAGTGGTGGAGCAATCCAGAGGACAGTGGAGCAAGCCAAAGAAAGGTGGGGCAAGCCAGAGAAAGGAGCGGTGAAATAGAGAAAAGTGGAGCAAGCCAGAGAACGGCGGAGAAGCCAGAGAAAGGTGGAGCAAGCGAGAGAAAGGTGGAGCAAGCCAGATAACAGTAGAGAAAGTCAGAGAAAGGTGGAGCAAGCCAAAGAACGGTAGTGTACCGTTCTTTGGTCTACCGTCGGTAGAGCATGCCAGAGAATTGTGAAGCATGCAAGACAACGGTGGAGCTAGCCAGAGAATGATAGAGCAGGCCAGATAAGAGTGGAGCAAGCAAGAGAACAGTGGAGCACACCAAGGAGAGGTGGAGCAAGCCAGAGAATGGTGGAGCAGGCCAGACAACAGTGGAGCAAGCCAGAGAACGGTGAAGCAAACCAAGGAGATTTGGAACAAGCCAGAGAGCGGTGGAGCAAGCCAGAGAACGGTGGAGAAAGCCACAAAATGGTGGATCAAGGCAGGGAACGATGGAGCAAGCCAGAGAACAGTGGATCAAGCCAGAGAACGGTGGAGCAAGCCAGAGAGCGGTGTAGAAAGCTAGAGAAAGGAGGAACAAGCCAGAGAACAGTGGAGCAAGCCACATAACGATGGAGCAAGGCAGAGAACAGTGGAGCAAGGTAGAGAATGGCAGAGCAAGCCGGAGAAATGTAGAGCAAGCCTGAGAAAGGTGGAGCAAGCCAGAGAAAGGTGGGGCAAGACAGAGAACGTTGGAGCAAGCCAGAGAACGGTGGAGCAAGCCAGATAACGCTGCAGCAAGCAAGAGAACAATGGACCAAGCCAGAGAACAACAGAGCAAGCCAGAGAACGGTGGAGCAAGCCAGAGAACGGTTGATCACGCCAGATAATGATGGAGCAAGCCAAACAGCGGAGAAAACCTGAGAACGATGAAGCACGCTTGAGAACGGTGGAGCAAGCTAGAGAACGGCGGAGCAAGCCAGCAAATGGTCGAGCAAGCCAGATAATGGTGGGGCAAGCCAGATAACGGTGGAGCAAGCCAGAGAAAGGTGGGGCAAGCCAGAGAAAGGTGAAGCAAGCCAGAGAAATGTGGAGCAAGCAAGAGAACAGTATAGCAAGCCAGAGAAAGGTGGAGCAATCCAGAGGACAGTTTAGCAAGCCGCAGAAAGGTGGGGCAAGCCAGAGAAAGGTGGAGTTAAACAGAGAAAAGTGGAGCAAGCAAGAGAACGGTGCAGAAGCCAGAGAAAGGTGGAGCAAGCCACAGAAAGGTGGAGAAAGCCAGATAACAGTAGAGAAAGCCAGAGAAAGGTGAAGCAAGCCAAAAAATGGTAGATGAGGGTGCACGCCATGCCAGATTCACAAATCTGGTCTTGGAACCGGATTGGCGAGTGGGTTTTGCAAGTCGAAACCGGAGCCGCGAGTCCGGATTTGAGAACCGCGGTTCCCGGGAACCGCAAGTCCAACATTCCAGATTTGCATATCCTGAGATAGAGACTCGCGATTCCAGGTCAATAGACACGACGTGAAACTTAATCAGTGCATAGTGATCAATATCCACAAGCATCAAATGAGCATCCTTATTTTATCTGTTATTCATTGTTACATACCCCAGATAGTTCATGCCATATTTTCCATGTTTTGTACTCAACACACCCACAAAATCATGCTTTTGTAGAGGTCAATCTGCCATGACACGTTTTGCCGTTCCAAGACTGTTCATCAGCCCAGATTTGGACTCGCGGTTCCGAGACCAAAACCGGATTTGCGGGTCTGGCTTGCGAGTCCCATCATTTGGTGTGCACCTTGCTCTACCGTCGGTAGAACAAGCCAGATAACTGTCAGGAATACTGTCCTGGTGTGCCCCAAACTGCCTGAGTGTCCACGGCTCCTTAGTGCAAAGAGACTTCCACGGGAGGTGTGTGCTTTGGGTCGCCACAACACCAAGTGAGCAGAATTCAGGCAGAACACAGAATGCGGAAACTGAGAAAGGCTGGGAATCATCAATGGTTAGTTGTTTTGCTGAGATTACATCAGATTATTATAGCCTGTGATCTAAGCTTTCTAACGTATCCAAGCACGCCCAAAACGGAGCAGTAGAGCCCCTGCTACGGCCGTTAGAGTAAGCCATGGTGGAGCCGAGCCGCCCACCATACCCACGAACGGGAATGACGGGAGGCGCTTCGACGGTGGCCTGTCGAAGCGCCCTTCCTGTCATCCCAACGTGGGGGGAGGCTCGCCCTGGTCCAGAAGACCATCCACATCCCTTTTGTTCATGGCCCATGTGCCCTTGGAGCTCATTGAAGTCGAACTCGGATCACTGGTGGTGGAATTACTCCGTCACCAATGACGGAACCCAGATTCCACCCACCTACCACCCGAACTTTGGATGGGGCTATCTTTCTGAATTCTCAACCAAATCGAGCAACTGAAAGCTCGAAACTGCATGGCGAAATGCAAGGAGTCCAAATCTGCAATCAGATCAGACATCCAACCACTCCCTAGTGGTCGAACCAGGAAAACGGCAAACGGCATCCATGGCAGGGGCACTTTTAACAATCTTCCCCGTGCACCTTCCATGCCGGATGCCTCATGCTCACTCTCACTCGTCCGCGTCTGCGCCTTCAAGCCCTTCACAGCTTGTCAACCCAAGCCCTGCAAGGCTGATGACATGCCGATCCTGGAGCTGCGCCTTGGTCAAGCAATCCGCGAGCATGTGCTTCGTGCTGCAATGTTGCAGCACAACCTGTCCCTTCTCCACCATGTCACGCGCGTAGTGGTAGNAGCACGCCCAAAACGGAGCAGTAGAGCCCCTGCTACGGCCGTTAGAGTAAGCCATGGTGGAGCCGAGCCGCCCACCATACCCACGAACGGGAATGACGGGAGGCGCTTCGACGGTGGCCTGTCGAAGCGCCCTTCCTGTCATCCCAACGTGGGGGGAAGCTCGCCCTGGTCCAGAAGACCATCCACATCCCTTTTGTTCATGGCCCATGTGCCCTTGGAGCATATTGAAGTCGAACTTGGATCACTGGTGGTGGAGTTACTCCGTCACCAATGACGGAACCCAGATTCCACCCTCCTACCACCCGAACTTCGGATGGGGCTAACTTTCTGAATTCTCAACCAAATCGAGCAACTGAAAGCTCGAAACTGCATGGCGAAATGCAAAGAGTCCAAATCTGCAATCAGATAAGACATCCGACCACTCTCTGGTGGTCGAACCAGGAAAAAGGCAAACGGCATCTATGGCAGGGGCACTTTTTAACAATCTCCCCCGTGCACCTTCCATGCCGGATGCCTCATGCTCACTTTCACTCGTCCGCGTCTGCGCCTTCAAGCCCTTCACAGCTTGTCAACCCAAACCCTGCAAGGCTGATGACATGCCGATCCTGGAGCTGCGCCTTGGTCAAGCAATCCGCGAGCATGTGCTTCGTGCTGCAATGTTGCAGCACAACCTGTCCCTTCTCCACCATGTCACGCGCGTAGTGGTAGCGCACGTCGATGTGCTTCGTCCTCCTGTGCTGCGTCGGGTTGTTGTTCAGCGAGATGGAGCCGGTGTTGTCTTCATGAACCACCGTAGGCTCCTGCTGCGGCACGCCCAGCTCCCCCAGCAATCTGCGGAGCCACACCGCTTCCTTGACTGCCTCGGCCAGAGCGACGTACTCCGCCTCCACTGTGGAGGTGGCAACGCAGTCCTGCTTCCTGCTGCACCACGAGACCGCTGCACCTGCAAGGAAGAACACATAGCCAGAAGTGGAATTCCTCTTGTCCACATCGCCGGCGTAGTCCGCGTCAGTGTAGCAGACCAGCCGCAAGGGGTCTGACCTCCCCTTTCCGTCGTACTTCAGGCGCGCATGCCGCGTTGCCTGCAAGTACCAGAGGATGCGCTTCGCCGCCTGCCAGTGTAGTGGCCCAGGGTTGGCCACATACCTGCTCACCTG
>SZWC01000183.1:196529-216075 GCA_023375785.1 Penium margaritaceum
CGCCATGTAGCCGTCCATCTGTTGGTACCAGCACCTGGGCGCCTGTTTTAGCCCGTACAAGGCCTTCCGCAGCTTGCACACCTTGCCCTCCGGTGCATCCACCCCCTCCGGCACCTCAAGGTAGATCTCCTTGTCGATGATGCCGTTCAGAAATGCCGTCTTGACATCCATTTGGTGGATCTCCATGTCCTTTGCGGCTGCCACCGCGAGGATCGTCCGGATGCTTGTGAACTTGGCGACGGGTGCGAATGTCTCATCGTAGTGTTCGCCTTTCCGCTGCGCGTACCCCTTCGCCACTAGCCACGCCTTGTATTTCTCCACCTTGCTGTTCTTGGCGAGCTTCACCTTGAACACCCACTTGGAGCTGATCACCTTCGCCCCCTCAGGTCGATCCACCAACTCCCAAGTGCCGTTCTCAGCAAGGGACGCAAGTTCAGACTTTATTGCTTCGCCCCACTGCTGCCCGTCAGGCCGTGCAAGAGCCTCTTGCACAGTTATCGGCTCCTTTGCGGCTGCCATCATGCACCGCGCCATGCCGACCCAGCGGCCGGTACTTGCGTCATACCGCTTTGCCGCATTCCGCCGCCTCCGACTGCGACGTGGCGACCTTGGCGACGCTGGCTGCTGGTCCTGCTGCTGCTCTGCTGCAACATTGTCCTCGGTCGCGGGCTCCCCCGCCTCGGCTGCTGGGTCCTGCGCTCCAGCGGCACCTGCACCTGCTGCATTGCCCTGTTGCGCTCCAGCACCGTCATCCTCCGAGGACCCGTCATTGACCTCTGCAGCCGCCGGCTCCTCCTCATGCTCAAGGAGTTGGAACCACTCCCCCTGCTTTGGAGAGTGCGCTGCGTCAATGTTGTTGCTGCAGCTACAGTAGCTCTGCTGCTCATCAAACGTGACGTCGCGGCTGGTGATGACATCCTGCGTCCGTGGATCAAAGAGGCGGTACGCCTTGAGCGCACTCTCGTATCCGACAAACGCGTACGCCTTTGCACGCGGGTCCAGTTTGGAGTCTTTTCTTTGCGCGGCCTGCACCAACGCGTGTGCCTTGCACCCAAACGCCTTCAGGTGCGCCACGCTTGGTTTGCGCCCGCTCCAAGCTTCCTGCGGCGTCTTCCAACCGCCCTTCCCCTTCAGCACTGCTGTTGGAGTGAGGTTGGTGATGTAGCACGCCGTACTCACTGCCTCGGCCCACAGGCTCCGTGGCAACTTTGCATCCACGAGCATTGTCCGCGCCATTGTGAGTAGCGTCTGGTTCATACGCTCCGCCACGCCATTAGATTGAGGCGTGTACGGGGTGGTCGGCTGCCACTCAATGCCCTGCTCCTTCAGCCACCCTCCGCAGCCCACATACTCCCCGCCATTGTCGCTGTGTAGAGCTCTGACCTTGCGGCCAGTCTGCCTCTCCACCGCTGCGACATACTTCTTCAGCCGGTCCAGCACATCGCTCTTCCGCTTCATGAAGTAGACGTAGAGTTTTCTGCTGCAATCGTCGATGAAGGTGACGAAGTAACGCGCGCCCCCAACAGACGGCGTCTTGATCGGTCCGCACACATCACTGTACACGACCTCAAGAAGGTTCTCGGCCCGCCGTTGTCCGTCTTCGAACGGCTTGCGCTTTGCCTTGCCCACGATGCAAGGCTCGCACTTGTGCTCTGCGGATTCTGCTGCTGCATCAGCTGCACCGGTGATGTTGAGGCCGCGAACCATGTCGCGCTTCGCCATCTCTTGCACGACTGCGGGCGACGAGTGCCCCAGCCGCCGATGCCACAGCTGCAGGTCTGCTCCCCCGTCTTTTGCGAGGTTGACGACGCGTGCTGGCGGGTCTGCTGCGTCTGATGCCGAGGGGATGACCTTGGTCTCAACGATGTAGAGGCCTCCCTTGCGCTTCGCCTCTAGCACGACCTCGCCGCCGCCATCCATCCGCACGACTGCACCTTTCCTGCGGAAGAGAACTTCATACCCCTTGTCTGTCAAGCGGCTCACACTCAAAATGTCAGCCAGGCCGGGGACATGTTGCACATTTTGGATAACACATTGTGCCTTTTTACCACCAACCACCACCTCTACGTCCACATCACCTTGGTCGGCCGCAGGTTCGACCTTGTCGTTGGCGGTCACCATGGACTTGGCAGACTTGGTGTAGTTGATGAACCCCACCTTCTCGACTTGGGTATGCTCCTCCGCACCTGAGTCGAGGCACCGCTGGTTGGCGCCCTTCAGGTCGTGGTTCTTTGTGCCGTTGAGGAGCGCCTTCTTGCCTTTGGCGCCTTTGCCGCCGGCCTGCGCCTCCTCCGGACACTCCTTGGCCCAATGGCCCTCCTTGCCACAGTTATGGCATGCACCCTTCTTGGCGCCCTTCTTGCCGCCGCCCTTACCGCCGCCTCGCTTGCCGCTGCTGCTGCCATCCTGTGTTTTGGTGATCAGGGCAGTTGAGGATGACGAGGTCTCACCACCGCTCCGACGGTGCACCTCGTTGCGGATGTACTCAGTGACTGCGCCGTAGGTGAGTTTATCCTCCTCCCAACCTCCCAGCACGGTGATGAGAGGACCCCAACTGTCGGGTAGAGCCATGAGGAGCGCCATTGCCTGCATCTTCGTGTCAATCTTCCACCCCACATCATTGCATTGTGAGGCAAGAGACTCGATCTGTTGCATGGCAGAAATGACGTCCTCACCCTCCTCGATCCTCACCGTCAAGAGTCGCTTCATTGCAAAGATCTTGTTGGCTAGGGATGTTGATTGGTGGATGGAGCAGAGCTTCTTCCACGCGTCGGCTGCCAGCTCGCAGCCATGGATATAGCCTCACTGAGATTCATGCAGCGCCGACAAGAGAAGCATCAGCGCTTCCGTGTTCTTCCTTGCAAAGGCCGTCTTCTCCTCGTTCGTTGCGCTCGCATCTTGAACCTCCGTTCCCTTCACGAGCTCCAGCGGTCCCTTGTGCGCGAGGTAGATCTCAAAATGCCACCGCCACAGCCCAAAGCCTGGGCCGCCCATGTACTTTTGGATGGGCGAGGACTCTGTCTTCTGCGCCATGTTGAACTTCTGCAATGGACAGTCTCAACGTGCAACGGCGAAGTCGCCCGGGGCGACACTCTCGTGCGTTTGCGGAAGCCGTGAACGTCTTGGTAGGCAGGTCAGGGCTGTGGGCCCATAACCCTTTGTCAAGAATACTGTCCTGGCGTGCCCCGAACTGCCTGAGTGTCCACGGCTCCTTAGTGCAAAGAGACTTCCACGGGAGGTGTGTGCTTTGGGTCGCCACAACACCAAGTGAGCAGAATTCAGGCAGAACACAGATTGCGGAAACTGAGAAAGGCTGGGAATCATCAATGGTTAGTTGTTTTGCTGAGATTACATCAGATTATTATAGCCTGTGATCTAAGCTTTCTAACGCATCCAAGCACGCCCAAAACGGAGCAGTAGAGCCCCTGCTACGGCCGTTAGAGTAAGCCATGGTGGAGCCGAGCCGCCCACCATACCCACAAACGGGAATGACGGGAGGCGCTTCGATGGTGGCCTGTCGAAGCGCCCTTCCTGTCATCCCAACGTAGGGGGAAGCTCGCCCTGGTCCAGAAGACCATCCACATCCCTTTTGTTCATGGCCCATGTGCCCTTGGAGCATATTGAAGTCGAACTTGGGATGGGGCTAACTTTCTGAATTCTCAACCAAATCGAGCAACTGAAAGCTCGAAACTGCATGGCGAAATGCAAGGAGTCCAAATCTGCAATCAGATAAGACATCCGACCACTCTCCAGTGGTCAAACCAGGAAAACAGCAAACGGCATCCATGGCAGGGGCACTTTTTAACAATAATTGTGGAGCATGCAAGAGAACGGTGGAGCTAGCCAGAGAATGATAGAGCAAGCCAGATAACAGTGGAGAAAGCAAGAAAAAAAAAGAGCACGCCAAGGAAAGGTGGATCAAGCCAGAGAACTGTGGAGCAGTCCAGACAACAGTGGAACAAGCCAGAGAACAGAGGTGCAAGCCAAGGAAATGTGGAACAAGCCAAAAAGCGGTGGAGCAAGCCAGAGAACGGTGGAGCAAGCCACAAAATAGTGGAGCAAGGCAGAAAACAATGGGGCAACTCCGAGAATGGTGGGATAGGCCAGAGAACGGTGGAGCAAACCAGAGAACAGTGGAGCAAGCCAGAGAACAGTGGAGCAAGCCAGAGAATGGTGGAGAAAGCTAGAAGAAGGTGGAACAAGCCAGAGAAAGCTGGAGCAAGGCACATAACGCTGGAGCAAGGCAGAGAGCAGTGGAGCAAGGCAGAGAATGGAGGAGCAGGCAGAAGAAAGGTAGAGAAAACCTGAAAAAGGTGGACAAGCCAGAGAAAAGTGGATCAAGAGAGAGAAATGTGGAGCAAGCCAGGGACCGGTAGAGCAAGATAACGGTGGAGCAAGCAAGAGAACAGTGGAGCAAGCCAGAGAATGGTGGAGCAAGCCAGAGAACGGTGGCGCAAGGCAGAGAATGGTGGAGCAAGTGAGAAAACGGTGGAGAAATCCACAGAAAGTGGAGCAAATAAGAGAGCGGCGGAGAAAGCCAGAGAAAGATGGAACAAACCAGAAGACGATGGAGCAAGCCACATATTGGTGGAGCAAGGCAGAGAATGGTGGAGCAAGGCAGATAATGGCAGAGCAAGCCAGAGAAAGGCAGAGCAAGCTTGAGAAAGGTGGAGCAAGCCAGAGAAAGTTAGAGCAACACAGAGAACAGTGGAGCAAGCCAGAGAGTGGTGGAGAAAGCCAGAAAACAGTGGGGCAAGCCAGAGAATGATAGGGCAAGCCAGAGAACGGTGCAGCAAGCCAATGAATGGTGGAGCAGACCAGAGAACAGTGGAGCAAGCCAGAGAACGGTGGAGTAAGCCAGATAATTGTAGATCAGGCCAGAGAACAGTGGAGCAAGCCATTGAAAGAAGGAGCAAGCCAGAGAAAGGAATAGCAAGCTTGAGAAAGGTCAAGTACGCAAGAGAGCGGTGGAACAAGCTACAGAAATGTCAAGCAAGCCAGAGAAACGTGGAGGAAGCCAGAGAAAGGTGGAGCAAGCCAGATAACGGTGGAGCAAGCTGGATAATGGTGGAGCAAGCAAGAGAACAGTGGAGCAAGCCAGAGAACGATGGAGCAAGCCAGAGAACAGAGGAGCAAGCCAGAGACTGATGGAACAAGCCAGAGAATGGTGCAGTGAGCCAAAAAGTGGAGCAAGCCAGAGAACAGTGAAACATGGTAGAGAACGGTGGAGGAAGCTAGAGAACGGTAGAGCAAGCCAAAGAATGGTGAAGCAAGGCAGATAATGGTGGAGCAAGCCATAGAACGGTGGAGAAAGCCATTGAAAGGAGGAGCAAGCCAGAGAAAGGTGGAGCATGCCTGAGAAAGGTGGAGCAAGTAAGAGAAGAGTAGAGCAAGTTAGAGAATTATGGAGCAAGCCAAAGGAAGGTGAATCAAGCCAGAGAATGGTGGAGCAAGCCAGAGAACAGCGGACCAAGTCAGAGAACGATGAAGCAAGCCAACGATAAGTGGAGCAAGCCGGAGAAGGGTGGAGCAAGGCAGAGAACGATGGAGCAAGTCCAAGAATCGTGGAGCAGGCCAGAGAACGGTGGAGCAAGCTAGAAAATAGTGGAGCAAGCTAGCAAACGGTGGGGCAAGCCAGAGAACGGTAGATGAATATAGAGAACGGTGGAGCCAGCAAGAAAATGGACGAGCAAGCCACAGAACAGTGGAGCGAGCTAGATAATTGTAGAGCAAGCCGGAGAAAGGTGGAACAAGCCAGAGAGAGCTGAAGCAAGCAAGAGAAAGATGAAGCAATCCAAAAAAGATTCAGCAAGCCAGAGAAAGGTGGAGCAAGCCAGAGAACAGTGAAGCAAGCCAGAGAGCGGTGGATCGAGCCAAAGAAGGAAGAAGCAAGCCAGAGAAAGGTGGAGAAAGCTAGAGAAAGATGGAGCAAGCCAGAGAAAGGTGGAGCAAGCCAGAGAAAGGTGGAGCAAGCCAGAGGACAGTGGAGCAAGCCAAAGAAAGGTGGGGCAAGCCAGATAAAGGTGGAGTAAAACAGAGAAAAGTGGAGCAAGCGAGAGAACAGTGGAGAAGCCAGGAAAAGGTGGACCAAGCCAATGAATGGTGGAGAACGCCAGATAACTATGGAGAAAGCCAGAGAAGATGGAGCAAGCCAGAGATAGGTAGAGCAAGCTAGAGAATGGTGGAGCAAGCAAGAAGACGGTGGAGCTAGGCAAAGAATGACAGAGCAAGCCAGATAACAGTGGAGCAAGCAATAGAACAGTGGGACAAGCGATAAAACAGTGGGGCAAGCCAAGAAAAGGTGGAGCAAGCCAGAAAACGGTGGAGCAGGCCAGACAATGGTGGAGCAAGCTGGAGAACAATGGAGCAAGCCAAGGAAATGTGGAGTAAGCCATAGAGCGGTGGAGCAAACCAGAGAACAGTGGAGCAAGCCAGAGAATGGTGGATCTAGGCAGAGAACGATGGAGAAAGTCCAAGAATGGTGGACCAGGCCAGAGAACTGGGAGCAAGCCAGAGAACTGTAGAGCAAGCCATAGAACAATGAGGCAAGCCACAGAACGGTGGAGAAATCCAGAGAAAGGTGGAACAACTTAAAGAACAATGTAGCAAGCCACACAACGCTGGAGCAAGGCATAGAACAGTGGAGCAAGGCAGAAAATGGCGGAGCAAGCCCGAGAAAGGTATAACACGCCAGAGAAAGGTGGAGCAAGCCAGAGAAATGTAGATCAAGGGAGAGAATGGTGGAGAAAGCCTGGGTACGGTGGAGCAAGGCAGATAATGGTAGAGCAAGCAAGAGAAAGGTGGAGTAAGCCAGAGAGCGGTGGAGCAAGGCATAGAACAGTGGAGCAAGGCAAGTAATGGTAGAGCAATCCAGAGAATGGTGGACCAAGCCAGAGAAAGTGGAGCAAGCCAGAGAACGGTGGAGCACGCTAGATAATTGTGGACCAAGCCAGAGAAGAGCGGAGCAAGCCAGAGAAAGGGGGAGCAAGCTTGAGAACGGTGCAGCAAGCAAGAGAATGGTGGAGCAAGTCAGGGAATGGTGGAGAGAGCCAGAGAACAGTGGAGCAAGCCAATGAACGGTGGAGAAAGCCAGATAACAATGGAGCAAGTCTGTGAATCATGGACCAGGCCAGAGAACAGTGGAGCAAGGGAGGGAATGATGGAGCAAGCCAGAGAATGGTGGGGCAAGCCAGAGAATGGTGGAGCAAGCAAGAGAACGTTGGAGCAAGCCAGAGAACGGTTGATAAAGCCATAGAATGGTTGACCAAGCAAGAAAATGGCAGAGCAAGCCAGAAGCAGAGGAGCACGCCAAAGAACGGTAGATCAAGCCAGAGAAAGGTGGAGAAGGCCAGAGAATGGTGGAGCAAAACTGAGAACGGTAGAGCAATCCAGCGAAGGTGGAGCAAGCCAAAGAGAGGTAGAGCAAGCCAGAGAAAGGTGGAGCAAGCCAGAGAAAGGTGGGGCAAGCCAGAGGAAGATGGAGCAAGCCAGAGAACGGTGGAGCAAGCCAAAGAAAGGTGGAGCAAGCCAGAGAAAGGTGAAGTAATCCAGAGAAAGGTGGAGCAAGCCAGAGAATGGTGGACAAGCCAGAGCAAGGTGAAGTTAGCCAAAGAACGGTGGAGCAAGCCAAAGAACGGTGGAGCAAGCCAGAGAACGGTCGAGTAAGCCAAATAATAGTGGAGCAAGCCACAGAATGATAGGGAAAGCCAGATAAATGTGGAGCAAGCAAGAGATCAGTGGAGCAAGCCAAGGAAAGGTGGAGCAGGCCAGAGAATGGTGGAGCAATTCAGAGAACAGTAGAGCAAGCCAGAGAGGAGTGGAGCAAGCCAGAGAAATGTGGGTCAAGCCAGAGAAAGGTGGAGCAAGCCAGAGAACGGTGGAGAATGCTAGAGAATGATGGAGCAAGCCAGAGAATGGTGGAGCAAGCTAGAGACGGAAGGACCAAGCCAGAGAGTAGTGGAGCAAGAACAGTATGGTGGAGCAAGGCAGAGAACACAGGAGCAAGGCAGAGAATGGTGGAGCAAGCCAGAGAATGGTCGAGCAAGCCAAAGAACGCTGGGGAAAGCCAGAGAACGGTGGAGTTAGCCAGAGAACGGTTGAGAGAGCCAGATAATGGTGGAGCAAGTCAGAGAACGATGGAGCAAGCAAGAGAACAGTGGAGCAAGCCAAAGATCGCCGGAGCAAGCCAGAGAACGGTGGAGCAAGCCAGAGAACGGTAAAGCAAGCCAGACAAGTGCGGAGCAAGCCAGAGAGATGTAAAGCAAGCCAGAGAAATGTGAAGCAAGCAGAGAAAGGTGGTGCAAGCCAGAGAATGGTGGAGCAAGCCAGAGAAAGGTGGAGGAAGGCAGAGAACGGTAGAGCAATCCTATGAACGGTCAAGCATACTAGAGAACAGTGGATCAAGCCATAGAATGATGGAGAAAGCCAGCAGACAGTGGAGCAAGCTGGAGAACGGTTGAGCAAGCCAAAGAATGGTGGAGCAAGACAGAGAACATTAGAGCAAGGCAGAGAAGGCTGCAGCAGGCCAGAGAAAGGTGAGGCAAGCAAGATGAAGGTGGAGCAAGCCAGAAAGAATTGGAGCAAGCCAGAGAAAGGTGGAACAAGCCAGAGAACGGTGGACCAAGCTAGAGATTGGTGGAGCAAGCCAGAGAATGGCAGACCAAGCCAGAGAACAGTGGAGCATGCAAAGGAATGGTTGAGCAAGCCAAAGAATGGTAGAGCAAGCCATAGAAAGGTGGAGCAAGCCAGATAACGATGGGGCAAGCCAGAGATCGGTGGAGCAAGCCAGAGAAGGGTGGAGCAAGCCAGAGAAGGGTGGAGCAAGCAATCAAACGGTGGAGCAAGCCATGGAATGGTGGAGCAAGCCAGAAAACAGCAGAGCAAGCCAGTGAACAGTGGAGCAAACCAGAAAACGGTGGAGCAAGTCATGGAAAGGTTGAGCAACCCACAGAATGGTGGAGAAAGCCAGAGAAAGGTGGAGGAAGCCAGAGAAAGGAGGAACAAGACAGAGAAAGGAGGATCAAGCCAGAGAAAGGTGGAGCAAGCCAGAGAAAGGCGGACCAAGCAAGAGAACGGTGGAGTAAGCCACACAACGGTGCTGCAAGGCATAGAACGGTGGAGCAAGGCAGAAAACGGCAGAGCAAGCCGGAGAAATATAGAGCAAGCCAGAGAATGGTGGAGCAAGCCAGAGAAAGGTGGAGCAATCCAGATAGCGGTGGAGCAAGCCAGATAACGGAGGAGCAAGCAAGAGAACGATGGAGCAAGCTAGAGAACGATGGAGCAAGCCATAGAACGGTGGAGCAAGCCAGAGAACGATGGAACAAGCCAGAGAATGGTGGAGCAAGCCAAAAGCGTGGAGCAAGCCAGAGAATGGTGAAGCACGCTAGAGAATGGTGGAGGAAGCTAGAGAATGGTGGAGCAAGCCAAAGAACGGTGGAACAAGCCAGATACTGGTTAAGCAAGACAGGGAACGGTGGAGCAAGCCATTGAAAGGAGGATCGATTCAGAGAAAGGTGGAGCATTCCAGAGAAAGGTGGAGCAAACAAGAGAAGAGTAGAGCAAGTTAGAGAAAGATGGAACAAGCCAGAGGAAGGTGGAGCAAGCGAGAGAATGGTGGAGCAAGCCAGAAAACGGTGGACCAAGTTGGAGAACGGTGGAGCAAGCCAATGATAAGTGGAGTGGAGCAAGTCGGAGAATGGTTGAGCAAGCCATAGAACAATGGAGCAAGTCAAAGAATCTTGGAGCAGGCCAGAGAACGGTGGAGCAAGTTAAAGAAACGTGGAGCAAGCTAGCAAACGGTGGGGTATTCCAGAGAACGTTGGAGCAAGCAAGAGAATGGCGGAGCAAGCCAGAGAACGGTGGATGAAGCCAGAGAACGGTGGAGCCAGTAAGAAAATGGCAGAGTTGGCCAGGGATTGGTGGTGAAAGCTAGAGAATGGAAGAGCAAGCCAGAGAAATGTGGAGCAAGCCAGAGAGGGCTGAAGCAAGAAAGAGAACGATGGAGCGAGCCAGAGAAAGATTTAGCAAGCCAGAGAAAGGTGGAGCAAGCCAGAGAACAGTGGAGCAAGCCACAGAATAATGAATCAAGCCAAAGAACGGTGGAGCAAGCCAGAGAAAGGTGAAGCAAGCCAGAGAGAGGTGGAGCAAGCCATAGAAAGGTGGAGCAAGCCAAAGAAAGGTGGAGCAAGCCAGAGGACGGTGGAGCAAGCCAAAGAAAGGTGGGGCAAGCCAGATAAAGGTCGAGTAAAACAGAGAAAAGTGGAGCAAGCGAGAGAACGGTGGAGAAGCCAGAGAAGGATGGAGCAAGCCAGGTAACGGTGGAGAGAGCCAGAGAAAGGTGGAGCAAGCCAGAGATAGGTAGAGAAAGCTAGAGAATGGTGGAGCAATCAAGAGAAAATTGAAGCTAGCCAGAGAATGACAGAGCAAGTCAGAAAACAGTGGAGCAAATGAGAGAACAGTGGAGCAAGCCAAGGACAGGCTGAGCAAGCCAGAGAACAGTGGAGCAGGCCAGACAATGGTGGAGCAAGCCAGAGAACCGTGGAGCAAGCCAAGGAAATGTGGAGCACGCCAGAGAGTGGTGGAGCAAGCCAGAGAGCAGTGGAGGAAGCCAGAGATCGGCGGAGCAAGCCAAAGAATGGTGGAGCAAGCCATAGAATGACAGAGAAAGCCAGATATATGGAGAAATCAAGATATCACTGGAGCAAGCCAAGGAGAGGTGGAGCAGGCCAGAGAATGGTTGAGCAAGCCATATAATGGTGGAGCAAGCCAGAGAGCAGTGGAGCAAGCCAGAGAAAGGTAGGTCAAGTCAGAGGAAGGTGGAGCAAGCCAGAGAACGGTGGAGCATGCCAGAGAATGATGGAGCAAGCCAGAGAATGGTGGAGCAAGCTTGAGAAAGGTGGAGCAAGCCAACGAGTGCTGGAGCAAAAACAGTATGGTGGAACAAGGCAGAGAACACATGAGCAAGTCAGAGATCGGTGGAGCAAGACGGAGAATGTATGAGCAAGCCAAAGAATGCTGGGGAAAGCCAGAGAACAGTGGAGTCGGCCAGAGAACGGTCGAGCAAGCCATATTATGGTGGAGCAAGCATGAGAACAATGGAGCAAATAAAAGAACAGTGGAGCAAGCCAAATAACGGTGGAGCAAGCCAGAGAACAGTAGAGCAAGCCAGAAAACGGTAGAGAAACCCATAGAAGCATGGAGCAAGCAGGAGAGAGGTAAAGCAAGCCAGAGAAAGGTGAAGCAAGCCAGAGAAATTTTGGGCAAGCCATAGAATGGTGGAGCAAGCCAGAGAAAGTTAGAGCAAGGCAGAGAACAGTAAAGCAAGCCTATGAACGGTGGAGCAGGCTAAGGAACAGTGGAGCAAGCCATAGAAAGGTGAAGCAAGGCAGAGAACAGTAGAGCAAGCCTATGAGTGCTTGAGCAGGCTAGAGAGCAGTGGAGCAAGCCATAGAACGATGGAGCAAGCTAGCGAATATTTGAGCAGCTGGAGAGCGTTGGAGTAAGCCAAGGAGTGGTGGAGCAATCTAGAGAACGATGAAGCAAGCCAGAAAAAACTGGAGCAGGCCAGAGAAAGGTAAAGCAAGCCAGAGAAAGGTGGAAAAGGCCAGAGAACAGTGGAGCAAGCTAGAGATTGGTGGATCAAGCTAGAGAATGGAAAACCAGGCCAGAGAACAGTAGAGCAAGTCAGAGAACGGTGGAGCAAGCCAAAGAATAGTGCAGCAATCCAGAGAATGCTGGAGCAAACCAGATAACAGTAGAGCAAGCCAGAGATCGCTGGAGCAAGCCAGAGAATGTTGGAGCAAGCTAGAGAATACTGGAGCAAGCCACAGAATGATAGAGCAAGCCAGATAACAATGGAGAAAGGAAGATAACAGCGGAGCAAGCCAAGAAAAGGTGGACCAAGCCAGAGAATGGTGGAGCAAGCAAGAGAACGGTGGAGCAAGCCAGAGAATGGTGGAGCAAATCAGAGAACAGTACAGCAAGCCACAGAAAGTTGGAGCAAGCCAAAGAATGGAAGAACAAGCCTGAGAACAGTGGAGCAAGCCAGAGAAAGGTGTAGCAAGCCAGAGTAAAGTGGAACAAGCAAAATAATGGTGGAGCAATCCAGATAACGGTTGAGAAAACGAAAGAAAAATGGATCAAGCCAGATAATGGTGGAGCATGCAAAAAAACTGTGGAGTAGGCTTGAGAATGGTGGAGCAAGCCACAGAGGGGTGGAGCAAGCCACAAAGAGGTGGAGCAAGCCAGACAGAGGTGGAACAAGCAAAAGTAAGGTGGATCAAGGCAGAGAACGGTGGAACGAGCCAAAGAAAGGTGGAGAAAGCCAGAGAAAGGTGGATCAAGCTAGAGAAAGGTGAAGCAAGGCAGAGAACAGTGGAGGAAGCTAGAGAAAGGTAGAGCAAGCCAGAGAACGGTGGAGCAATCCAAAGAAAGATAGAGCAAGCCAGAGAACGATGGAGCAAGCCAGAGCCTGGTGAGCAAAGTCAGAGAACAATGGAGCAAGCCAGAGGATGGTGAAGCAAGTCAGAAAACGGCGGAGCAAGCAAGAGAATGGTGGAGCAAGCCAGAGAATGGTGGAGCAAGCCAGAGAATGGTGGAGCAAACCATAGAAAGGTGGAGCAAGCCAGAGAACAGTGGAACAAGCCTTAGAAGAGTGGAGCAAGCCAGAGAAAGGTGTAGAAACCCGAAGAAAGGTAGAGCAAGCCAGAGTAAGGCAGAGTAAGCCAGAGAACAGAGGAATCAGCGAGAGAAATGTAGTCAAGCCACAGAACGGTGGAGTAAAAACAAAACACAGTAGAGCAAGAAAGAGAACGGTTGAGCAAGCCAGAGAGCAATATACCACACCAAAGAAAGGTGGAGCAATATACAGAGAGGTGCAGCAAGCCAGAGAATGTTTGTGCAAGCCAAGGAATTGTGGAACAAGCCAGAGAACAATGGAGCAAGCCTGAGAACGGTGGAATAAGCAAGAGAAAGGTGGAGCAAGCCATAGAATGGTGGAGCAACCTAGAGCACAGCGGAGTAAGCAAGGGAACAGTGGAGCAAGGCAGGGAAAGGAGAAGAACGCCAGAGAAAGATGGAGCACGCTAGAGAAAGGTGCAGCAAGCCAGAGTATGGTAGAGCAAGCCAGAGAAAGGTTGAGCGATCTATAGATCAGTGGAGAAATCCGGAGAAAGGTGGAGCAAGTCAGAGAAATGCAAAGCAAGCCACAGAAAGGTGGAGGAAGCCAGAGAAAGGTGGAGCAAGCCAGAGAAAGGTGGAGCAAGCCAGAGAACAGTGGAGAAAACCAGAGATAGGTGGAGCAAGCCAGAGAAAGGTGGAGTAAGCCATGGAAAGTCTGAGTAAGCCAAAGAAAGGTAGAGCAAGCCAGAGAAAGGTGGAGCAAGCTAGTGAAAGGTTGAGCAAGCCAGTGGAAGGAGGAGAAAGTCGGGGAAAGGTGGAGTAAGACAGAGAAAGGTGGAGCAAGCTAGGGAAAGGTGGAGCAAGCTAGAGAAGGGTGGAGCAAGCCAGGAAAAGGTGAAGCAAGCCAGAAAAAGGTGGAGCAAGTTGAAGAAGAGTGGATCAAGCCAGAGAAAAGAGGAGCAAGAGAGAGAATGTTGGAGCAAATTAGAGAAAGGTGGAGCAAGCCAGAAAAAAGGTGGAGCAAGTCAGGGAAAGGTAGAGTGAGCCAGAAAACGGTGGAGCAAGCCGGAGAAAGGTGGAGCAAGCCAGAGAAAGGTGGAGCAAGCCAGAGAAAGGTGGAAGACGCCAGGGAAAGATGAAGCAAGCCAGAGAAAGGCGGAGCAATCTGAAAAAGGTGGAGAATGCAAGAACAATGTGGAGGAAGCCATGTAAAGGTGGAGCAAGCTTGAGAAAGGAGGTGGAAGAAAGAGTACGGTGGAGCAAGCGAGAGAAAGGTTGAGCATGCAAGAAAAGGTTGGAGCAAGTCCAATAATGGTGGAGCAAGCATTAGAACAATGCAGCAAGCCAGAGAACAGTGGAGCAAGAATAAGAAAGGTGGAGCAAGCCAGAGAAAGGTAGAAGAAGCCAGAGAATGGCAGAGCAAGACACAGAAAGGTGGAGCAAGCCAGAGAAAGTTGGACCAAGCCAGAGAAAGGTAGAGCAAGCTCAAGAAAGGTGGAGCAAGACAGAAAGGTGGAGCAAGCAAGGGAAAGGTGGAGCAATCCACACAAAGATAGAGCAAGCAAGGGGGATGTGGGGCAATCCTGAGAAAGATGGAGCAAGCCAGAGAAAGTTGGAGCAAGCCAGGGAAAGATGGAGCAAGCTATAGAAAGGTGGAGCAAGCCACAATAAGGTGGAGCAAGTCAGTGAAAGATGGAGCAAGCCAGAGAAAGCTGGAGCAAGCCAGAGAATGGTGGATCAAGCCAGAGAAAGGTGGAGAAATCCAAAGAACATTGAAGCAAGCCAGAGAGAGGTGGAGCAAGCCAGCAAAAGGTGGAGCGAGAAAGAGAAAAATGGAGCAAGCCAGAGACTGGTGGTGCAAGGCAGAGAAAGGTGGAGCAAGCCAGAGAAAGGTGGAGCAAGGCAGGGAGCGGTAGAGCAAGCCATAGAAAGGTGGAGCAAGCTAGGGTAAGGTGGAGCAAGCCAGAGAGAGGTGGAGCAAGCCAGAGAAAGGTGGAGCAGGCTAGAGAAAGGTGGAGCAATTTCGAGAACGGTAGAGCAAGTCCGAGAAAGGTGGAGCAAGCCAGAGAACAATGGAGCAAGCCATAGAAAGGTATAGCAAGCAAGAGAAAGGTGGGTTAAGCCAGATAAAGGTGGAGCAAGCTAGAGAAAGATGGAGCAAGCCAGGGAAAGTTGGAGGAAGCCAGAGAGAGGTGGAGCAAGTCAGGGTAATGTGGAGCAAGACAGAGAAAATTGGATCAAGCAAAGAAATGAGGAGCAAGCTAAAGAAAGGTGGAGCAAACCAGTAAAAGGTGGAGCAAGTCTGAAGACGTTAGAGAAGGCCCGAGAAAGGTGGTGCAAGACAGAGAACGGTGGAGACATCCAGAGAAAGGTGGAGCAAGCCAGCAAAAGGTGGAGCAAACCAGTGAAAGGTGGAGAAATCCAGAGAAAGGTGGAGAAAAATCAGAGGAAGGTGGACCATGCCATAGAAAGGTGGAGCAAGCCAGAGAAAGGTGGATCAAGCCAGGGAATGGTGGAGCAAGCATGGGAACGGTGGAGCAAGCCATACAAAGGTGGGGCAAGCCAGGGAAAGGTGCAGCAAGCCACGGAAAGATGGAGCAAGCCAAAGAAAGGTGGGGCAAGCCAGGCAAAGGTGAAGCAATTGAAAGAAAGGTGGATTAAGCCACAGAAAGGTGGAGCAAGGCAGGGGAATGTGGTGCAAGCCATAGAAAGGTAGATCAAGCCATGGAAAGGTGGAGGAAGCCAGAGAAGGGAAGAGCAAGCCAGAGAAAGGTGGAGCAAACCAGAGAAAGGTGGAGCAAGCCAGAGAAAGGTGGAGCAAGCCAGGGAAAGGTGGAGCAAGCCAGAGAAAGGTGGGGCAAGCCAGAGAACAGTGGAGCAAGCCAGAGAAATGTGGAGTAAGCCATGTAGGTGGAGCAAGCCAGAGAACCATGGAGCAAGCAAGGGGATGGTGGAGCAAGCCAGAGAACGGTGGATCAAGCCAGAGAATGGTGTTTCAAGCTAGAGAAAGTTAGAGCAAGCCAGCGAAAGGTGGAGCAAGCAAGAGAATGGTGGAGCAAGCCAGAGAATGGTGGAGCAAGGCAGAGTACGGTGGAGCAAGTCCGAGAACGGTGGAGCAAGCCAGAGAACAGTGCAGCAAGCCTGAGAACGGTGGAGCAAGCCAGAGAAAGGTGGAGCAAGCCAGAAAAAGATGGAGGAAGCCAGAGAAAGGTCGAGCAAGCCAGAGAATGGTGGAGCAACCTAGAGCACAGTGGAGCAAGCGAGAACGGTGGAGCAAGCCAGGGAAAGGTGGAGAAAGCCAGAGAAAGGTGGATCAAGCTACAGAAAGGTTGAGCAAGCCAGAGTATTGTAGAGCAAGCCAGAGAAAGGTTGAGTGTGCCAGAGAATGAAGGAGCAAGCCAAAGAATACTGTAGCAAGCCATAGAAAGGTGGAGCAATCTAGAGAAAGCTAGAGCAAGACAGAGAAAGGTGGATTAAGACAGAGAAAGGTGGAGAAAGTCAGAGAAAGGAGGGTAAAACAATAGTTTGGTTCGTTTTTGGGCATTGACTAGCAAGTACAAATTGTATAAGCAGTGGCATGGTGTGTCTACGATGCACAGTGACCACCCAAAGTAGGCATATGTCACTGACCATGATTGAAGATGTCCACTATGTTTCGTCAACGTCGATGACTTATAACACAAGTCACAAATGGGCAGAGGGGGAAACAATGATTTGGGAATAGTAGTTATGAACTAGAAAGTACAAATATCTTCAATACGTAGTGGCACGGTGTGGCTATGATGCACAATGATCAACTGTAGTATGTATCTGTCACTTATCATGACCAAAGAATTTCACTATGATAGGTCAGCGTTCAGAACTCAAAGTACAAGTCTTGAATGGTCACAGGATAAAACAAAGGTTTGGGAACACTATCTATCATCTAGCACGTACAAAGACCTACAATAAGTAGTGGTACAGTGTGGCTACCATGCACAATGACCAACCAAAGTAGGCACATGTCACTGGCCATGACCAAAGAATTCCACTCTGATGGGTCAACGTTCTCAAGTTATGATACGAGTCACAAATGGTTAGAGGAGGAAACAAATATTTGGGAATACTAGGTATCGACTATCAAGTACAAAGTCCTTTAATACGCAGTGGTATGGTGCGGCCTCCATGCAAAATGACCAACCAAAGTAGGCATGTGTCACTTATCATGACCAAAAGAATTTTAATTTGCATGGTCAACGTGAACAACTCATAACACGGGTCACAAATGATCAGAGAAGGAAATAATGGGTTGGAAACAGTAGGTATCTACTAGCAAGTACAAAGACCTTAAATACATAGTTACGCGGTGTGGCTATCATGCACAGTGACCAACCAAAGTAGGGATATGTCACCAAAGAGTTTCACTATGTGTGGTCAACGTTGACGACTCATAATAGGTGTCACAAATGGTCAGAGAGGGAAACAATGATTTACGAATACTGGGTATGGTCTATCAAGTAAAACGTCCTCGAATAGGTAGTGGCATGGTGTGACTATCGTGCACAATGACCAACCAACGTAGGCAGATGATACTGACCATGACCAAAGAGTTCCACTATGTGTGGTCAATGTTGATAACTCATAACATAAATCACAAATGGTCAGAGCGGGAAACAATGGTTTGGAGATACTAGGTATCACTTTGCAAGTATAAATACCTTCAATACATAGTGGCATGGTGTGGCTACCATGCACAATGACCGACCAAAGTAGGCATATGTCACTGACCATGAACAAAACAATTCACGATATTTGTTCAACGGTAACAAATCATAACATGAGTCACACATGATCTCAGGGGAAACAATGAGGTGGGAATACTAGTTGTTAGCTAGCAAGTACAAAGATCTTCAATAAGTAGTGGCACGGTGTGGCTACCATGCACAATGACCAGCCAAAGTAGGTATATGTCACTGACCATGACCGAATTTCACGATGTGTGGTCAACCTTGACAACTCATAGTACGAGTTACAAATGGTCATATGGGGGGAAAATGGTGTGGGAATGCTGGTTATCAACTAGCAAGTAAAAAGACCTTTCGTAAATAGTAGCACAGTGTGGATACCATGCACAATAACCAACCTAAGTAGGAGCATGTCACTGATCATGACAAAAGAAATCCACCATGTGTGGTCAACGTTGACAACGCATAACATGAGTCATAAATAGTCAGAGGGAGAAAAAATGGTTTGGAAAATAGTAGGTGTCAACTAGCAAGTGCAAAGGCATTCAGAACACAGTAGCACGGAATGGCTACAATAGAGAATGACCAACCAAAGTAGGCAAATGTCACTGACTATGACCAAAGAATTCCACGATGTGTGGTAACTCATAACACAAATCACAAATGGTGAGATGGGGAAGCAATGGTTTGGGAGAACTAGGTACCGACTAGCAAGGACAAAGTCCTTCAATAAGTAGTAGAATGGTGTGGCTAATATGCATAATGACCAACCAAATTAGGTGTATCTCACTGACCATGATCAGATAAATCCATTGTGTAGTCAACGTTGACAACTCATTACACAAGTCAAGAATGGTCAAAGGAGGAAACAATTTTTCTGGGAATACTAGTTATCAACTAGCAAGTACGGACATGTTCAATAAGTAGTAGCATAGTGTGGCTACCATGCACAATGACCACCCAAAGCAGGCATATGGTACTGACTATGACCGAATGAATTCACTATGATGGGTCAACGTTCACAGCTCATAATACAAGCCACAAATGGTCAGAGGGGGAAACAATGGTTTGGGAACACTAATCATTATTTTGCAAGTACAAAGACCCTCAATAAGTAGTGGTACGGTATGGCTACCATGCAAAATGACCAACCAAAGTAGGCATATGATACTAACCATGACCAAAGAATTTCACTATGATGGGTCAACGTTCACAACTCATAATTCAAGTCACAAATGGTCAGAGGGGGGAAAACAGTTTGGGAATACTAGGTATTGACTAGCACGCACAAAGACCTTCAATAAGTAGTAACACGGTGTGGCTACCACACACAACGACCAATCAAAGAAGGCGCATGTCAATTGTCATGACGAAAAAAAATTCACGAAGTGTGGTCAACGTTGACAACTCATAGCACAAGTCACAAATGGTCATATGGGGAAACAATGATTTGGAACCACCAGGTATTGAATAGCAAGTACAAAGATTTTCAATGCATAGTGGCATGGTGTGGCTATCGTGCACAATGACCAACCAAAGTAGGGATATGTCATTTACCATGGACAAATTATTTCACTATGTGTGGTCAACGTTGACAACCCATTTTTTTGTGCATACATCTGTGAGGTATACATTCTTATCTTTGGCAACATTTTGACCGTCCGACATTGTCTCACAAATGCAGAAACAGTTGCCAAATGACTTGCACGATACCCCTTAATTTCAACTGAATGACAACGTATCCGTATGGAAGCAACAGATTTTTGTTTTTGGGTACGCAGCAAATGAAGGTTCAAATTTCAAGTCGCAGGGACCCGCAGCTTTTCTCTTGTCAAAAAGGACCCATGAGAAATTTATTTTGAGAATGGGTGTGGCAAGAATGTCCCCAGAAAAAGGCGGGTATGGAAGTATTTGCCTGTTTTGGTAGGCCCAGGCCAGGTCATCAAGAAAAAGACATGTTGTTGGATGCGATAGTCTGTTCCGTCATGGTTTCTCACCCCTTAATATGTGGCGGGCCCAAGCTGGTCACAGAGGCTCATGACCAGCTTGGGTCAAAACAAGGGGGGACACTGGGGAGGTATCCAGCCCTGCACATATGGGGCTGAACGCGGGCGTCACACTATGTGTGAATCACGCGGTTGGCTCACTGGGTCACTTTTGGGAATCCACTGCATCGTCCCCCCCCCCCCCCCCCCCCCCCCCCC